>CM046854.1:37456472-37731229 GCA_025617745.1 Heliocidaris erythrogramma | reverse complement strand
CTATAACGATACATAAATAAAGAGGTTTGAAGAAAATTAATTTCACCGACTTTAAGGCATTTAAAACCTAGCAAACAGGGGATTTGTGTGTTCACGATAACCAACCCCAGCACCAATTCTTAAAGCTTTCTTTTGTAACAGATGAATGTCACTTGTTACACTCTTTGACACTGCCCATAGAATATTACAATAAGAAATATATGGCAAAAACAAGGTATTATATATCATCAATAATATTCTGTCAGACACAAGATATCTTACTCTATATAAAATCCAATACTCCGAGAAATTGGAGACATTATACTGTTCCGGTGGTCATCCCAGTCTAGCTTCTCATTAATATGAACACCCAGGAACTTAGTACAAACCTTCCTCTCCAATTCCACATCATCCAGTCTAACTACTAATTGTTGCTCATTGCAAATCTTCCTTCCCTTAAAATGAATATAGTTTGTTTTTGATACATTTAAAGCTAACAAGTTACTTCGAAACCATTGTGTTAACTTAGGAAGCTCAATATTAATTCTAGTCTTGACTGTGTGTATATCACGGTGAGAGAGGAAAACGCTTGTATCATCTGCGAATAATATATATTGCAAGGCTGTAGATGCATTACATATATCATTAACATATATAAGAAACAATAGAGGCCCTAGAATAGAACCTTGAGGGACACCACTTTTTAAAAAAAAGAATATCAGAGTTTACAGAATTATGACATGTATATTGTCTTCTGTTAGATAAATAACTAGAAAACCATCGCAGAGCGATACCCCGTACACCATAATGTTCCAGTTTACACAACAAAATTGAGTGGTCGAGAGTGTCGAAAGCCTTACTCAAATCCATAAATACTCCAACCACATGCTGACGATCAGCAAGGGCCTGAGACACACGGTCATAAAATTTCAACAATGCAAGGTCAGTTGAATGTGATTTACGAAACCCATACTGGTCTGGATTGAGCAACTCATGCTTCTCTAAGAATGCGTAGAGCCTATTATAGACAACCCTCTCTAATAATTTGAAAAGGTTGGCAAAATTGAAATTGGTCTATAATTGCAGATATTCATAACATTATCTTTTTTATGAACAGGAACAACTTCAGCAAGCTTTAAAGAAGAAGGAAATACTCCAGTTATCAGAGAGAGATTACAAATGTGTGCCAGGGGAACCAAAATCAGACCAATGACCTGTTTTATGAAGGAAGTACTTATCTCATCATGCCCACAGGAGTTACTATTTTTCAGTGATAATACAATATCGAGTATTTCCGAAGAATCCACAGGCTTTAAAAGAGAGAGTGTGGGAGGGATTATTAACAGGTATTCCTTGTAATTTGTTCCACATATATCTATTTTCTTTGCTTGATTAAGCCCAATATTAGCAAAATACTCATTAAACATATTGGCAATATCTCTCGGGTCAACAATTTCTTTATCATCTTTTACAATTTTATGAGGAGCTTCCATTTGGTTGCGTTTACACAGAATATCTTTCACAACTCTCCAGGTGGAGGACATATTGCCACTCGCATTTTCGAATTTCCTTGAGTAAAATAATTTCTGTGATGACCTAATGATTGATGTCAACTTATTACGATATTTCTTATACTTTTCAATATTCACGGGTGAGGGTTCTTTACACTTCTTTTATATAAAACATTTCTCCTTTTAATAGACTGAAGAATTCCTTTCGTAATCCAAGGTTTCCTCCCCTTCTTCCTTCTTATGCGTTCCAATGGTATATGCTTATCAAAATAAAAAGAAAACTTCCTCACAAATAATTCAAAGGCCTTATGGCATTTCATTCAAAATTTCACGCTTCAATGAGCACGTGGGGCTGAATCCTCATTGAATAATTCTATCAAAATGCATGATGAAAGTATACGATCGCTGCCCTAAACATCAAATTGAATGCTAATAGACCTCTTTTCTAATTTTATACATACTTCTTGAAGAAAAGTTTCTCTTGACGACTCAAACGCTTGCCGGACCTAGCAACAACCAATGTATGCAATATGGATTCCATCCATAGAGTTGACATAATGTACAGCAAGTGCACTAAATAGTTGGTAACTAGTGGTTATGGAGAAAGACATGCATGAATTGAAATACATTATTTAACAGTTCTTTGTTTAGGCAGTTGAACATTAAACTTGACGAGGATTCAAATTTACATGAAATCGAGCGACTGTGCATCAATTTGGCTGCTGTTGTGATGCATTTTGACAGGCAAAAGTTATATAATATATTGAAGTTTGCGATATTTTGTTAAATTCCTTTTACGAAAACTGTGGTACTCCTAAACCAGCCGTAGACCTATATGGAAGGAACACATGGAAAGGTACGAGGACTGCATACTTGATAAAGTATTCAATGAAATAGATGTGGACAATGATGACAAGCTGAATTTTGGAGGGAAGGTAACGTCATTTATATGCCTAAATACTGTAGCCGGGTTATGATTCATAACTTATGATATACCTGGGCCTCGTTTCATAAAACTTTTTATCAATGACAAGTTACAATAATTGTTATAAGCTACTGAAATCGAATTTTTTTCAGCCCGATTTGTTATGTTTTGAAGATAAACTTGATGGCATGTTCATATGTGTTACATTGATTTGAAATGGTATATTGTTTGACCATCCAAATTTATTTAAACGGATAGCCTTTTCTAACGAAAAGAAAAACGAATTAACTAAATTTCTTACTAAATATTTTTGTTTTACAATTGGTCTGCACGCAAGAAACGTTGTATTAAAATTAATGTATTTCACATTTCTCTTGATTCGGTTGGCCAAACCTGTAATTACAAACAAAATATCTGTCAAAGTGTTTTTTAATTTTATTTTCGATTCCCTATTTATTTTTTTCCTTTGCCTGTATGCTTCTAATCAGCTATCATTTCTTAAAGTTTATGTCGAGTTCTGCCAACTGGTCATAAATTTTTGATCAACCTTCGCACTTAACATCTTAATATCTTTAAGATTCTTCCCAACCCTCCATTGGGTCTATTCTCTCCCTCTCTTCTATCTGCTTCTTCGTGAATACATCTCTTCTCCGTACTCACTTTATGTTGCACCTCCATGCTTGCCCCTTTCCCCTCTTCCTCCCTCTTTTTTTTTCTCTCTCTTTCCTTTTTTCTTTTTTCCCCTCCAATTAAGCTCAGCGGTCTAGGAATGTTATCTTTTTCTTTGTTTGTATGTAGTTATTTTCTTTTTATATATGTATTATACCATGTTATGTATTATGTTACTAAGGGCACCCTCGCCTCAAGCTTTTGCTTTTAGAGGTGTGTCCTCCAACTATGTATGTACCACATGAATGTGTATTATGTCGTATTTTTGTTAAAAACACATCTACACCATTTCGCTCTTTTATTACTTTGTACACCTATATTGAAAAGTTGGAAATAAATGTCCTGAAATTGACATTGAATTGAATACTTTATATAGGCCCCCTGAAACCTTCTTATTCATCTATAAACAGATTTAAAAAAAAAAGAATCGTACAACCTTTTTACATGTTATACTCATAGCATTACTTAACATGCATACGTTACAATATCGAGACTCGTCTAATCATCAGTCATCATTTTTTTTAATATATACATTTAATCGTTGCTCAATGTAAATTAATTACCATTTGTCCTGTTTTGTAATTAAAGTCTATATTTCTACACATGTCTTTGTGTTTAGTCTTCTGTATTTTCTAACACAAGTTTACTTTAATTTCCTAAATAGGTTTTGTCTCTCTCGCTACATTATCTTCCGCTCTTCCTACGCTCACTTCATGTACATTACACGCTCTTTATCATTCGTTCCCATTCTTCTCTCTTATGTTACTTTCTCTCCAGGACTGGTAATGACAATAAAACAAACACAGCCACTCAAAGAATGCAGAAATACACTTGAAATAAATTATTAAAGTGTACACTGAGATTATTTTAAGAATTGTATGCCACATTTATTGCCTGAGAAATGATTATCCTTATCTATTTCATTTCATATTAAGGCCACACGAATGATTTATAATGATGTCTACACATTTCGTAACTGTCTTTACGTATTTTTTTGTGGACATGTATCACAAAAAACATTCAGCATTTAAGGGTATTAATTACAAAAAACATATTTCTCGAAAAAAACATTTGCCGTTGAAAAAAATTCACCCTGCTTGATAAAAGCGGAAAATATGAGAAAACGATTAATTAATGAAAGTCTGAGAAAATTCTATAAGAAATAAAAAAAGTTATGATTTTGGAAGTTGTCTTCAATCAAACACTGAATGGAAACACTATTACGTATCTCGGAGGTCCTCTCCCGTTTGCCTTATACAGAAAATTTAATAAATTCATAGATTTGTTTCATACAGGATTTGTGTAAAACATATGTGCAATGACTATAATTATCTAGGGTGCATGTATAATTAGATATTTTCTTGAGAGAATGATTTGTCTTAGTACAGGGCAGATGGGAGACGACCTCGAAAAATACGTCACGGAGCTGGTAATTTGTGTTAGATTTATTACAACTTCATAAATTCATAATTTTCTATTATATTGGAATTTTTTAAAACTTTGATTGATCTGTTTAATCTGCTTCCTTTAAAATCAACTTAATATCATGGGGACTATCCTGTTGATCATGTCAATTAAACAAGAGATATCCGTCATGCTTCTCATGACATGCATGAGAAGTGATCTGACGCTTCAACTTTAATACAACCTTTTCCCCAGAAGAACATTCAGAACAATTGCCCTTATATTTTGATTCGGTTCCATAATCTTTAAAAGAAGAGCCCTAAAAGCACCAAATGCATGAGCAAGAAAGGCAAAAATGTCTTTACAGACTGGGTATATTTTAGTTGGGTACCGCATGGCGTTTTATGCCTGGATGTATACAGTAGCGTATCTAGGAATTCTGGCGCCCTGGGCAAATTATCAAATCCGTACCCCCCCCCCCCCCCCCATACCCAAACTCAGATTAATGATCATTTTTAATTTAGAAATGATGGCACTACGTACGTGAAAATGAGTTTTGATACACATAACCCAGGGTTGCTGGCCCAAATTTGATGAGTTATTATAGCGAGGGAGCAACGCGACCGAGCGGCAGATTTTTTTGGGGGCTTTTCCCCTCAAATTTAAATTTCTAATGTATTTTACCCTTTAAAAAAAAATCCAAGAGAATAGGCCTACAGCGACCTAGCAATAGATTTCTTTTGAAATTTTGAACATTTCTATTTTGGGGCCGCAAAATGAATCAAAACCCTGAGGAAATATATTTGAGGAGTTAAGGCAATTGCAAGGCAAATTTATGTTTATATTTATGTTCTACACTTTATATCCAATCTGGGGGGCGCAAAATTTAACAAGCTCCTGCCTTACGCGGGGGGGGGGGGGCGAAAGCAACTAGAGTCAATTAATGGTTAACACTTTATTAAAAACGCCATTAAGGGGCGCAAAATAACTAGATTTTGAACATAATTATGCCAGGGATCAAAGCGACGGAGCTATAGAAAATGTTCGCATCTCAAACCGTATAAAACACAATTTCTGATGAATTTTGTCTTGTATTTCCCCCTTTTTCTTTCTCTCTTTTGCGTGTTTTGCGCCCCATTCAAGTGCCGCCCGGGGCACGTGCCCCTGCCCCCCGTACATACGCCACTGAATGTATATAAACAGAAAAATCAACAATTCTTAAAATTGACAAATGCTAACTTATCAACTATTTCTGTCCCTATGTATTCTTTTCAGATACATGACTTATGTAACAAGGAAACAAGTAACACGATGTTGACGATTTCAAAGATTTTGAATACGAGAGCTGATCATTAAAATACCTGTCATTAATATACAAAAACTAGCGCGCAACGTGACATTTATACTTAATACTGCAATGCAGTCTCCTTTACATACAAATAAGTACACATTTCATTCAACATAATCTAATCATGGAAACAATCCAGTTTTTACTGCTACAACACCACCATTATTCTACCATTATTCAAAATATCTACTAACCCTGCTGAGGAAAATTAATTTAATACACAGCACATACATAAATGATTACATACAGCATAGAATTTCAGGTGAAATACATTTCATCACCTATGATTACCATGCTTTGGGATGAACCTGGATCCATGGCCACCACTAGAACTATAATTTTAAAAAAAAACACCTAGAAATATTTAATATTAATTCAAAAGCCATTATTGTCAATGTGTAAAAACGAATGTTTAATCTGAATTGATGAAAAGACTCAGTATCAAAAAGACGAGAAACAACTTCTTGGTATTTCCACTAATTTTTAAACGTAGCATCCAAGGAGTCTAAGTATAAAATCTAAATGTATTGAATAGCTATGCTATGATACGTATACAGTGTAGAGCCTACGTAACACGACCAACAAAATTACATATTTATATTATGTGTGTGTGTGCGTGTGTGTGTGTGTGGTTTTATACACAAAGTCAACGCAGGCTAAATATACTCGATTGCTAGTAATAACTAGTTTTTGTATTTAGGGATAAGTCCTCCAACCTCTGCGTTTTCTAGAGCTGCATCAAGATCCTCGATGAGTACCCCCTTCTTCTTCATATTCCACTCGTGCAATAGTATTTCGTAAGCAGCCGTGGTATCCATGAAATTTTGTTTTTTTATTTTTTGAATGTAGTTGAAACCAAATCCAAGGATTCCGCACAGTTCGGTGTATTTTCCATCAGGTAAAAGTTTGGCTAACTTGGTGATCTCCAATTCCGTTACCTTTCTTTTGTCTGACCTAAAAGTATATGAATATATATCAAGGAGCATGAATGCAGGCCAACGATTTAGTACTGAAAAAAGATTTTCCTAAGGACAAAGTTCCAGTATCGTGGTATCATATCTATTGTCGGGCAGCAATGTATATTCTAAAAATACGTGGTCCAGAGAAATGAAATCTGGATTTTTGTTTTAATTTGTCAATATTCTTTTTAAATCACGAACAGCGATCCAATAGTCACACTGGTCTCTTTTGAAAGAAGGAGGAACACCGGGGAAGAACATTAATTATTCATTATGTCTTCATGGTCTAAAGTTAGAACTGAAGTTAGATAATTAATGTGTTCATATCCCTGTGATCTCCAAAAAGTGAGGGAGAAAATGATCCACTTTGCTTTTTCATTTGTATTATTACACATAATACGACATAAGAAAATCTGAATATTGTTATATGTATTTTTATATTACAAGAATATGTGAAACTGTTAAACTAAGGAAACATGTACATCACAGCTTACCCGCTAGTGCTGGCTGCTGCTGACGTGGTAGCTGGTGAGGAGGAGGCTGTTGCTTGTTGCTGGCCTGCAAATAAAATCAACCGAGTCTGTATCTTTGAATATATTTTCCTTTCCAAAACATTATCTACATGGCAGCAATGCAGTTTCAGTCGAATACTTAAACTCTGATTCTACCATGTAGTGGCATGATACCATAGCCAAGAAAATGTATTTCAAAGTTCACAGTTCTTTATATTCCACACATGTCTTTACATCATTGTTTTAAACAAGTACATATCGAAATGCACATAAAAATTAAGAACAAGAATTTAACATACATAAGCATAGATATAACAGAACATAATTTATAAAGCAAAGTATAAAGGGAAACACAATGGAGGGTTCTCTTAAGAACAAGCATGGCATGTGTTCCAAAGACCCCTGTTTTAAAATAAAATAGTTACAGATATATCAAATAAAAAAAGAGGGGATATGGGTGATAAGGAAAAAAAAAACAGACCGATAAGACAGAACTGGACAGAAACAGGACAAGAACAGAAATATTGTGAACAAGCGATGAGGGGGGAAAGGGATAAAAGATAAAGAAACATAACTAGCTAGAAGCGGGAGAAGTAGAGATAGATAGTATTTATATCATTTACACTCTTTCTGGCAAAGAACCAATTGTCAAATGCAGTGTAAGCGTTCTCATACTTTGTTTTTAGTTTGATGTGGCTATATAACGCTCTATATGCCAGGTAACATTTTGTAGTATGGGATCTGTGTTTAGAGCCCGCATATTATTGTTTCATTGCCGCAGGTTTTTCCCCGTTTGTTACTTGATGGAGGCATAAAAAATCCAATGGCTAAAAAGATCAAAGTCAGATTCGGAGTCGAGTGAGGGAGAAAATGATCCACTTTGCTTTTTCATTTGCATTATTACACATAATACGACATAAGAAAATCTGAATATTGTTATATGTATTTTTATATTACAAGAATATGTGAAACTGTTAAACTAAGGAAACATGTATATCACAGCTTACCCGCTAGTGCTGGCTGCTGCTGACGTGGTAGCTGGCTAAAAAGATCAAAGTCAGAAAATAAGTCAGAACATAAGAAAATCTGAATATTGTTATATGTATTTTTATATTACAAGAATATGTGAAACTGTTAAACTAAGGAAACATGTACATCACAGCTTACCCGCTAGTGCTGGCTGCTGCTGACGTGGTAGCTGGTGAGGAGGAGTCTGTTGCTTGTTGCTGGCCTGCAAATAAAATCAACCGAGTCTGTATCTTTGAATATATTTTCCTTTCCAAAACATTATCTACATGGCAGCAATGCAGTTTCAGTCGAATACTTAAACTCTGAGAAAAAAAAACAGACCGATAAGACAGAACTGGACAGAAACAGGACAAGAACAGAAATATTGTGAACAAGCGATGAGGGGGGAAAGGGATAAAAGATAAAGAAACAGAAATAGCTAGAAGCGGGAGAAGTAGAGATAGATAGTATTTATATCATTTACACTCTTTCTGGCAAAGAACCAATTGTCAAATGCAGTGTAAGTGTTCTCATACTTTGTTTTTAGTTTGATGTGGCTATATAACGCTCTATATGCCAGGTAACATTTTGTAGTATGGGATCTGTGTTTAGAGCCCGCATATTATTGTTTCATTGCCGCAGGTTTTTCCCCGTTTGTTACTTGATGGAGGCATAAAAAATCCAATGGCTAAAAATATCAAAGTCAGATTCGGAGTCGAGTGAGGGAGAAAATGATCCACTTTGCTTTTTCATTTGTATTATTACACATAATACGACATAAGAAAATCTGAATATTGTTATATGTATTTTTATATTACAAGAATATGTGAAACTGTTAAACTAAGGAAACATGTACATCACAGCTTACCCGCTAGTGCTGGCTGCTGCTGACGTGGTAGCTGGCTAAAAAGATCAAAGTCAGATTCGGAGTCAAGTGAGGGAGAAAATGATCCACTTTGCTTTTTCATTTGTATTATTACACATAATACGACATAAGAAAATCTGAATAATTATTGTTATATGTATTTTTCATATTACAAGAATATGTGAAACTGTTAAACTAAGGAAACATGTACATCACAGCTTACCCGCTAGTGCTGGCTGCTGCTGACGTGGCAGCTGGTGAGGAGGAGGCTGTTGCTTGTTGCTGGCCTGCAAATAAAATCAACCGAGTCTGTATCTTTGAATATATTTTCCTTTCCAAAACATTATCTACATGGCAGCAATGCAGTTTCAGTCGAATACTTAAACTCTGTTTTTTTATTCTACCATGTAGTGGCATGATACCATAGCCAAGAAAATGTATTTCAAAGTTCACAGTTCTTTATATTCCACACATGTCTTTACATCATTGTTTTAAACAAGTACATATCGAAATGCACATAAAAATTAAGAACAAGAATTTAACATACATAAGCATAGATATAACAGAACATAATTTATAAAGCAAAGTATAAAGGGAAACACAATGGAGGGTTCTCTTAAGAACAAGTATGGTATGTGTTCCAAAGACCCCTGTTTTAAAATAAAATAGTTACAGATATATCAAATAAAAAAGAGGGGATATGGGTGATAAGGAAAAAAAAACAGACCGATAAGACAGAACTGGACAGAAACAGGACAAGAACAGAAATATTGTGAACAAGCGATGAGGGGGGAAAGGGATAAAAGATAAAGAAACATAACTAGCTAGAAGCGGGAGAAGTAGAGATAGATAGTATTTATATCATTTACACTCTTTCTGGCAAAGAACCAATTGTCAAATGCAGTGTAAGCGTTCTCATACTTTGTTTTTAGTTTGATGTGGCTATATAACGCTCTATATGCCAGGTAACATTTTGTAGTAGGCCCTATGGGATCTGTGTTTAGAGCCCGCATATTATTGTTTCATTGGCGCAGGTTTTTCCCCGTTTGTTACTTGATGGAGGCATAAAAAATCCAATGGCTAAAAAGATCAAAGTCAGATTCGGAGTCGAGTATTTTTATTTATCATTATGTATGAAGAAAAAAAAAGACAAAACTGGCCTCTACTTTAGCAAAAACAACAAGAAGAGAGAACTTGGTGAGAATTATCTAGAGACAAAGGATGAGGAAGGGGCACGCTGCAGAATGTTACGAGGACAAGTCAGGCTACCAGAAATTATGAGCTGAAAAGAGAGATATAAGAGGAATAATGATAGGAGACTAATGGTGGAACAAAAAGACAAATAATAGAATAAGACAAAACAAAACAAAAAAAAACTCCGAAGAAAACAATGGAAGACATGAAAGAGAAGTGGACTGAGAGAGTGGGAGAGAGACAGAAAGAGAGACAGAGAGATAGAGGGTGAAAGAGGAAGAGAGCAAGAACCAGAGAGAGAAAGAGAAAGAGGAAGAGAGCAAGAACCAGAGAGAGAGAGAAAAAAGAGTAATGGAGTGAGAACCACACATAGATGGAGATACAAAGAGGGAGAGAGCGATAACCAGATAGAGATACAGAGAGACAGAGAGAGAAAGCGAAAGAGAGTGAGAACCAGTCAGAGAGAGAAAAAAAAAGAGTACTAGAGCGAGACCTACACAGAGAGGGAGAAAGAGGAAGAGAGCAATAACCAGGTAGAGATACAGAAAGACAGAGAAAGAGGAAGAGAGCGAGAACCAGACAAAAGAAGAGAGAGAGGGGGGGGGGGGGGGGGGGGGGGGAGTGTTGAGAGGAGCAAACCATTACACAAAATGAGATATAAACATTGCCAATGTATCACACAAAGCAAAGCCTTCAGTTTGTCACCTTCTTATGATTATATACACTGCAGATTGTTCTGTATTTTCTAGTAAAATAATAGTATAAGTCTTGGGATCAACAAGTCCATCATTTTCAATTGGTAGTAATCGAGACCTGCTCCTGATGGACTAGTTGATCCCAAGACTTAAAGGGGTACTCCACCCCAAAACCAAGTTGATTTGAATAAGTAGAGCAAAATTAAACAAGCAAAACAGTGAAAATTTTGTCAAAATGGGATGAAAAATAACAAAGTTATGGAATTTTTAAGTTTGGCATTATATAACACAGTTATATGCATTATCCAAATGAGTGAGCTGATGATGACTCTTTTTGTTTTTACTCTTTTTATTCAAATCAACTTGATCTCAGGTTTTTCAGGTTGGAGTACCCCTTTAAACATGACTGTATAAATTCATGGGTGCACACATCATTTATTTAGCAGTTCCGCATCAGATAATACAGGTACCGATTTTTTATTTCCGTTGGTTGAATGATGTTTACGCAAAGTATACTGAGTCAATCATATCATATCAAAACAAATTATATTTCCACAATGACTGTTATTAAATTCCAGTTATTGATTAATGTTTACCTTTCTCGTCATAAACACACATGTTCCTATAAAACATGGACAGTGGTAAATACTTAGATCCAGTTGGTTTGGAAATTCTTTACAACTTCGAAAAAAGTACAATCCCCAAATCATGACTGATTAAATCAAAAGATCCGTTGATTAATCACACCCCTATTTTAAACAAACCATCATGTTTTGCGAGTCACAGGCCTTGTATGACAAACGGAATAACTGATAAGTCCTCATTTTTTCTCGCTCAGTAGACCGCCGATTTTACAGCTGTTTTTCTAGAGGGTATAGACTGAAAGCTGCTCTTTGCTCCGAATTCCCACTCGTATAGGCATTCTGGTTTTGGCGCATTTTGTTAACTGAAAACATAAATGATTTAGTATTTTCTTCAACAGCTTCTTAATTGATAGTCGATTTTCCACGTTATGAACCTGAAAAAGTTCTTTACTTTGATTTTTTTTTAATTTATTTTTTATTTGTGATCCCATGTGGTCTCTGAACAAATTCTGCTTTGTTGCCGAAAAAGCAACTTTCGGCATCTTGCATAATTTGCATCAATCCAAATGGCCCCTTGTAGAGGCAAGACAATTTAGGCACAATGTGCCCGCTGACACGTGACAACCAACGTTACATTTTTGTTAATCTTTGCCCTAAAACCAGGGATACAATATAAATTCCTTATGAGCCTCCAGTCGTTGTGTGTACCACATCTTTCATTACACAAGATGGGCAACAGTTTAACATGCAAGTTATGCAAGTTGTCCGAAGGGGCATATTCGGCAATAACACTTAAATTGTTTCGCGGCCACATGGGATCACCAATAGAAAAAAAACAACAACAAGGGAACGTACTTTTCTAGGCTTATCATAGGCTAGTGAATTGTCAAATAGGCTGTGATATCTATACATGTAAGAATTTACTAAAGAAAAAACTTCACGGAAGCGGAGTTATGATCATTTTTATCGAACACCATTGCTTAGTCATCGAAAAACACATTGATATCATGTTCAGTTATTTTACAATGTTCACTAAAAAACCCGAAAACTGATTATATTTTTAAGTACATCATATCAATTGACTTTGAGTGGCAATGAAGAGTGAATTTGTACGAGCTGAAGCAGAAAGTGATAAAAGCTTCTGCGTTTTTTTGTTATTTATGAGGAGGAAGGGTTGTGTAGGACAAATTTATTATCTTGTAAATCAATGTAAATTTAATATGATCTGAGTAAGTTATAATACTAGCGTGGTGTCTTCCTTATCATGGAACAACATACTTTGTAACCCCCCCCCCCCCCCCCCCCCCAAAAAAAAAGTATCACATAGCTTTTGAGGACAGTGAAATAATCATAGGTCTGTCGATACCAAATATGACTGCCCTTACTCTTGGGTAACAAACCAACCCCAACCCGAGGGTAATTTATAAGTCCGAACAACCTTTTCTAATTTTATGCCCAACTTTGATAACGTTTTGTCAAAGTACTATCAAATACTCCAAAATGGACAAAATATTACTTGAGTTGGGTAAAAATTGGCCAGGATTAGTTTGACACATAATTGCCCCATTGATATTGGGCATTCCTCCAAGAAAATGAATATCTGAAAAATAGAACATACAAATGAGTCATTAAAACAATAAATAATACATCTCATGTTGGTACTCAACATGACTGATTTCCAAGCACATCTTACATAGTCTTGCATGTCCTTATGTATGGTGATCTCCTTTTAATTTCCAATTCCCTCACACTCCATCGTAGTCGAAGTTGTACTCCTTTAACCTTTATTGTCCCAAAATCAAGGATCACTGGAATTTTAAGTTGCTCTTTAACATTTTGGAAAAATCATTACTATAATGAAGATATAATGCTGTAACCATCAGTGCACGGTTGTCTAAGCTAGACGTCCACGTCTACATTACATATTTATGTATATAATGATTGATTGATTGACTTATTTTATTCGACCAGTATGATTAGAGCATGAGATGTATAACATTGGAAGGAAAACATAGCCTTTGAGAAGAGGACGAGCCGTGAAAGCTTGTAATAAGTTTATTTCAAGTGGGGTCCTATTGTATCAATGCACCTCCTTTATAACCTATATTTTTCTAATGAATATTTAATATGTAAAAGATGAACAACACAGCAAGCAAAGCATTTGAACGAATGCCCGAAATATGTACCATTCCTTCAAATGCTATGTTTTCAATCTATTATTCCAAAACCTAAAAATACATTCCTTCAAATGCTATGTTTTCTTTGTTCTTTTTATTGTGAAAATATTACTGCAGCAATGAAACGTATATTGATTTCAAATGGATTGAATAATTGTCATTAATTAATTAAACCTTCATAGCATATAATTGGTAATAACATGTCGAGGACAAATGTCAACTGACTTGCAAATGCATGCTGAATGCTCTTGATACTTGTACATGTAAATGTTTTCCATCATGATATTTCAAATCTTTTAAATTTTTTTTTCAAAAAGCATAAAATAGATTTACAGATAAAACAAATTTTCACAATTTTTTTATTTCATTTACCATATACCATTCGTATGATCAATGATTTAAAGAATTAAATATGTAATCATACGAATGATATTCATTAGGTCTTTAAGAATCATTTTTTACTTAAACAAATAAAAATGCCAAAGTCCTCTCTGAAATAACCTCCAGCATTTTCTGTACCATGTGATGTCATCAGCAGGCTACAACAAGTGTTAAGATGTGAAATGCATACAGAACTCTGAGTATTTACCACTATATCTTGCAACTTTTTACACTATAGGCTACAGTCCCTAATCAATTATGAGGCATGTATGACATATCAGGATAACTCAGGATAACGCATACAAATCAGCAGAGATATAATCATAATTTTTCTTTTAAAAAGAAATATTGAACATTTTTAGTACATAATCATTTGAAAAAACGATATAACCTAAAAGTATGTATATAATTAAATATATGTAAAAATGTAAACATAATTATCTTCAATTAACAAAGTTAAGCGTATGATTAACAAAAATGTTCTTGTGATCACCCCTAACGCATACCCAGCTCCCGGCTTCTGTTGTCTATATAAAGATACATTCACGCAGCAACCTCTTACAAAAGGTAAGTGGCATTGTCTATATCAGTACTTGTGGAATGGTAGAATAGGGATCCATTGCTGCATGACAGTCCTTAAATTTTAAAGGGATTCGGTAACTTTGTGGGGGCTTGATTTAATAAATTGTTGAATTCTGATACCTGTCTTGTATGACGATGTTCAGAAAGATAAACAAATAGCTAGGCATTGAAAGGTTTTCAAAATATAAAATGTTATTATTAAGGAAATGAGTCTAGCATTTCCGGTCACTTGCATAATATGTTTACTTTTGTGAAGCACATGAGGATTTTGAAGTGCCTTTCCCCCCTGGGCTTCATTTTTTATACCATATTACATACACTGATAGCACTGTATTAAAAGCCAGGCAGCTCAGATTTTATCAGGCCTCTACAAAGTTACCATATCACTTTAGTGCTTGCACACATCATTTATTTAGCAGTTCCGCAGCAGATAATACAGGTACCGATTTATTAAAGTTTTATTTCCGTTGGTTGAATGATGTTTACGTAAAGTATACTGAGTCAGTCATCATATTATATCAAAACAAATTATATTTCTACAATTGCTGTTATTAAATTTCAGTTATAGTAGAAGATATTTAACCTTGATTAATGTTTACCTTTCTCGTCATAAACACACATGTTCCTATAAAACATGAACAGTGGTAAATACTTAGATCCAGTTGGTTTGGAAATTCTTTACAACTTTGAAAAAAACACAATCACCAAGATCTTATGATCATGACTGATTAAATCAAAAGATCAGTTGATTAATCACACCCCTATTTTAAACAAACCATCATGTTTTGCGAGTCACAGGCCTTGTATGACAAACGGAATAACTGATAAGTCCTTATTTTTCACGCTCAGTAGATCGCCGATTTTACAGCTGTTTTTTCTGGAGGGTATAGACTGAAAGCTGTTCTTTGCTCCGAATTCCCACTCGTATAGGCATTGTGGTTTTGGCGCATTTTGTTAACTGAAAACATAAATGATTTAGTATTTTCTTCAACAGCTTCTTAATTGATAGTCGATTTTCCACGTTATGAACCTGAAAAAGTTCTTTACTTTGATTTTTTTTAAATTTATTTTTTATTTGTGATCCCATGTGGTCTCTGAACAAATACTGCTTTGTTGCCGAAAAAGCCACTTTCGGCATTTTGCATAATTTGCATCAATCCAAATGGCCCCGTGTAGAGGCAAGACAATTTAGGCACAATGTGCCCGCTGACACGTGACAAGCAACGTTACATTTTTGTTAATCTTTGCCCTAAAACCAGGGATACAATATAAATTCCTTATGAGCCTCCAGTCGTTGTGTGTATCACATCTTTCATTACACAAGATGGGCAACAGTTTAACATGCAAGTTATGCAAGTTGTCCGAAGGGGCATATTCGGCAATAACACTTAAATTGTTTGGCGGCCACATGGGATCACCAATAGAAAAAAAAACAATAAGGGAACGTACTTTTCTAGGCTTATCATAGGCTATTGAATTGTCAAATAGACTGTGATATCTATACATGTAAGAATTTACTAAAGAAAAAACTTCACGGAAGCGGAGTTATGATCATTTTTATCGAACACCATTGCTTAGTCATCGAAAAACACATTGATATCATATTCAGTTATTTTACAATGTTTACTAAAAAACCCGAAAACTGATTATATTTTTAAGTACATCATATCAATTGACTTTGAGTGGCAATGAAGAGTGAATTTGTACGAGCTGAAGCGGAAAGTGATAAAAGCTTCTGCGTTTTTTTTTGTTATTTATGAGGAGGAAGGGTTGTGTAGGGCAAATTTATTATCTTGTAAATCAATGTAAATTTAATATGATCTGAGTAAGTTATAATACTAGCGTGCTGTCTTCCTTATCATGGAACAACATACTTTGTAAACCAAAAAAAAAAAAAGTATCACATAGCTTTTGAGGACAGTGAAATAATCATAGGTCTGTCGATACCAAATATGACTGCCCTTACTCTTGGGTAACAAACCAACCCCAACCCGAGGGTAATTTATAAGTCCGAACAACCTTTTCTAATTTTATGCCCAACTTTGATAACGTTTTGTCAAAGTACCATCAAATACTCCAAAATGGACAAAATATTACTTGAGTTGGGTAAAAATTGGCCAGGATTAGTTTGACACATAATTACCCCATTGATATTGGGCATTCCTCCAAGAAAATGAATATCTGAGAAATAGAACATACAAATGAGTCATTAAAACAATAAATAATACATATCATGTTGGTCATCAACATGACTGATTTCCAAGCACATCTTACATAGTCTTGCATGTCCTTATGTATGATGATCTCCTTTTAATTTCCAATTCCCTCACACTCCAGCGTAGTCGAAGTTGTACTCCTTTAACCTTTATTGTCCCAAAATCAAGGATCACTGGAATTTTAATGTGATCTTTAACATTTTGGAAAAATCATTACTGTAATGAAGATAGAATGCTGTAACCATCACTGCACGGTTGTCTAAGCTAGACGTCCACATCTACATTACATATTATAATGATTGATTGATTGACTTATTTTATTCGACCAGTATGATTAGAGCATGAGATGTATAACATTGGAAGGAAAACATAGCCTTTGAGAAGAGGACGACCCGTGAAAGCTTGTAATAAGTTTATTTCAAGTGGGGTCCTATTGTATCAATGCACCTCCTTTATAACCTATATTTTTCTAATGAATATTTAATATGTAAAAGATGAACAACACAGCAAGCAAAGCATTTGAACGAATGCCCGAAATATGTACCATTCCTTCAAATGCTATGTTTTCAATCTATTATTCCAAAACCTAAAAATACATTCCTTCAAATGCTATGTTTTCTTTGTTGTTTTTATTGTGAAAATATTACTGCAGCAATGAAACGTATCTAGACTTAAAATGGACTGAATAATTGTCATTAATTAATTAAACCTTCATAGCATATAATTGGTAATAGCATGTCGAGGACATAGGTCAACTGACTTGCAAATGCATGCTGAATGCTCTTGATACTTGTACATGTAAATGTTTTCCATCATGATATTTCAAATCTTTTACATTTTTTTTTTCAAAAAGCATAAAAAAGATTTACAGATTAAACAAATTTTCACAATTTTTTTATTTCATTTACCATATACCATTCGTATGATCAATGATTTAAAGAATTAAATATGTAATCATACGAATGATATTCATTAGGTCTTTAAGAATCATTTTTTACTTAAACAAATAAAAATGCCAAAGTCCTCTCTGAAATAACCTCCAGCATTTTCTGTACCTTGTGATGTCATCAGCAGGCTACAACAAGTGTTAAGATGTGAAATGCATACAGAACTCTGAGAATTTACCACTATATCTTGCAACTTTTTACGCTATAGGCTACAGTCCCTAATCAATTATGAGGCATGTATGACATATCAGGATAACTCAGGATAACGCATACAAATCAGCAAAGATATAATCATATTTTTTCTTTTAAAAAGAAATATTGAACATTTTTAATACATAATCATTTGAAAAAACAATATAACCTAAAAGTATGTATATAATTAAATATATGTAAAAATGTAAACATAATTATCTTCAATTAACAAAGTTAAGCGTATAATTAACAAAAATGTTCTTGTGATCACCCCTAACGCATACCCAGCTCCCGGCTTCTGTTGTCTATATAAAGATGAATTCACACAACAACCTCTTACAAAAGGTAAGTGGCATTGTCTATATCAGTACTTGTGGAATGGTAGAATAGGGATCCATTGCTGCATGACAGTCCTTAAATTTTAAAGGGATTCGGTAACTTTGTGGGGGCTTGATTTAATAAATTGTTGAATTCTTATATCCGTCTTGTATGATGATGTTCAGAAAGATAAACAAATAGCCAGAGGCATAGAAAGGTTTTCAAAATATAAAATGCTATTATTAAGAAAATGAGTCTGGCATTTCCGGTCACTTGCATATATATGTTTACTTTTGTGAAGCACATGATTATTTTGAAGTGCCTTTTCCCCCTGGGCTTCATTTTTTATACCATATTACAAACACTGATAGCATTGTATTAAAGGCCAGGCAGCTCAGATTTTATCAGGCCTCTACAAAGTTACCATATCACTTTAGTGCTTGCAAAAACAGGTCGAACACTCCTCAGATTCCTCCTCGGCACATGATGATTTTGAAGTGCTTTTTTCCCCTGGGCTTCATTTTTTTATACCATATTACATACACTGATATCATTGTAAGGCCAGGCAGCTCAGATTTTATCAAGCCTTTACAAAGTTACCAAATCACTTTAGTGCTTGCAAAAACAGGTCGAACACAATCCTCAGATTCCATGTTTATATAAGGTATAAGGATTCATGTAAGGGCGCTAGAGCGTCTTTCAAAGTGAGGGTGCCAGTGGTGGAGGGCGGCACCCAAACAATAGGGCATTTAAAAAAGAAAGGGGGTACCTACAAAGATGAAAACAAGGCGGGAAAATACCATTTGAGACATTAGTACAGACCTTACATTCTGATGTACGGGGAAATCCAATTCGATGCGGATAGCTCGATCAAGATACATTGCATGTTAAAAGTATCGTATTTTGCAATCGTCCCATTGCCTTCCAAGCCGTCCCTGGGAGGGTAAAGATGAAGAACGTGTCGCGTAATCGTTCCATTTCTTTCCATTCGCATACGGTTTGCGTGTATATTTGGGGACTCAGTGGAGAGCGGACGGTGCTCTCACTGTGATCGATTTACTATTTTGACGTCAAATTATTACGCGTTTGCGTTATAAAGGTTTCGCGTGATTTTACTACACTGTTAAGCCTGGCGTGCGTGTCTGTAGCTAGCTACGTCTATTTACACTACGGCTAATATTACAAATTACTAGTACTACGAATGAAATTACACTAACAGTGTACCAGTTAAGTGGAAAAGTACTGTTTCGCTGCGGTAGCGTAATGTGCCTGAACTAATGCTATGGTCAGACGGACAGATACGCGCGATACGCATGTCTGCGGATGTGCATCCGTAAAAATCCGTAGAAATCCGCAGCAATCCGTATCATGCGTATCATCCGTAAGTGCATCCGTAAAAATCCCTGGGAGTGCGCAGGAATCGAGGTCTTCCGCGAAAAAGTTTTGAAAATCTCAAAATTATTTTAAATTTCCCGCGCAAGGTCTTTTGCGCAGAATTTAGGTAGAATTTGCGTATTGTTCCGTATCATGCGTATTGATCCGTATCTTTGCGTATTTTTGCGTAAAACGTCCGTATCCATCCGTAACCTAATCCGCAGGATCCGCAGACATACGCAGATCCGCAGCGTGAATTATGAAAATCTCAAAATTCTGCTGCGGATGAAATATACGTAAGCATCCGCAAAATATACGTTATCCATACATAAACTACGTAACTCATACGTATCGTCCGTAAGTCATCCGTAAGTCGTCCGTGACATGTGTCAGCGGGTTGGCAGCGGATGGGCTCATCAACAGGTTTTACCCGTAACATCCGTAATTCATACGTAACATCCGTAACTAATCCGTATCGTCCGCAGAATATAGGTAACTTTTGCTCAAATTTGCGTTATTTGGGGGTAAAAATTACGCATTTTCATTATCCAAATATACGCAGGCATCCGCAGGTCCGTAACATGGCCGTGTGACTGTAGCATAAGCGAAGCATTACAACTTAATCGTATCCTTAACTTGGAGTCTTGCTTTCTTGTTGACAAGGATGTAGCAAATGCATATCACAAGACATATTTCTGCCAGACATCACGTGCAAGAAGCTCACTTACAGCAGGTGCAAAGCATGTGGTTTTCTCTCCAGTCCCACATACTTCGTTTTGTGTGGTATATGTGGTTATGAAGTGAGTTGTGCATGTGTGCAGTTATACTGGTCACGCACTTTTGAACTGGATTTGTGTATTTTAAAGAGAAGCCAGGGTCCCCACACCATATCAGCCTGCCTCCTAAAATTTCATCTGGTGAGATTGCTCGACAAGTGATCGCAGAGCTACAGCAAAGCGACGGTTTTGTGACGCTTGTTAAGCAGGCTGTGAAGGAAGCCATTGCTGATTTCACTGATCGTCTGGAGGCGCAAGAAGGCAGGATCCTCGATCTCGAAACAACTGTGCGTGACCAGGCAGCTGTAATTCGTCAGCTGCAAGAATCAGTTGACGCTGGTAACAACTCCGTAAAAGGATTGGAACGGAAGATGGCATTAATGGATCAGCAGGCCCGGAGGAATAATGCTAGGATCTTGGGAGTGAGGGAGAAGCCGAACGAAAACACAGCTGATGTGATCTGCAGTCTGGCCCAAGATCAACTAGGTATCTCGCTGCAGAAGTCGGAGTTCGAGTGCTACCGGATAGGCTCATCATCATCTGGCCAGAGCCCACCTACCGATCAAAACCCTCGGCCTATCTTCGTGAGGTTCCGGGAGTATGGAGTAAGGGGAAGGCTTTTTGCAGCAAGAGCCAAATTAAAAGGTACAAGAATCTTTATCAATGAGGATTTAACCAAGCCTAACCAGAAGCTACTCCACTCTACCAGACTGCACGACAAAGTCTCCCGGGCATGGTCCATTGATGGCAGGATATATGCGGGAATTCAAAGCACAAGTGGTTCTTTCACTCGAAAACTGATAACCTGCGATGAGGACTTAGCTAAGTTGTAGTTTTTAAGTGTTCCAGGATTTGTTTTCAGTTAATGCCATGTTGTTATCATTAAAGGGATACAAAAAATTATGGTAGTGGGAAGGGAACATTAAGTATGGCAGCGGGTATTGTTTGTTATTTTGGGAATATCCTAGCTTCATATGATAAATACATGTGTATTTTAATTTAGTTTTAACTCGCTAGTAGCTGAGCACTAAAAGATAAACAAATTAAAGTATTGGCCTTGTATTATAGTGATATAATGTACATGTATATTAATTTTCATTCCCACTACACTAATTCATTGTACCTTTATTATCATTGTTACATCTGGCAGAAATTGTATCTGCGCAGTATTTATTTTTGTGTCTTATGTCTAGTTACTCCATTTTGTATATCATTATATGTATGATTGTTTTCTATGTTTGTGTCTTGTGCTTGAGTCTTATGTGGAATACGCTTTCAGCATATTCATGCATGAATGTGAATTGTGTGATTATTTATACTAACAACGCTCGGGTAGTTAAAGTCTCTGGGTTCATGCTGTGCTTTGTAAAATACTTTCAATAATTGTGTTGTTCTATATTCTTAAATGAGTCAGATTGATGAAGATATTTGTAATTTGTAACTTTGGGTTGACAAGATGAAAATTGGAGGAGTTGCGAGTAGGGTAGGAGTGATTACTGTTATTTAAATTATAAAAGTTTTGAAATGAAAGAGGGAGCAAGTCATTTAGATACTTAAATATGAACAGTAAACTTTGTAGTGAATTGATGTCGAATACTGTTAGAGTTTTCAGTTGGTAAAATATTGGTCTAGTGTGAGATAGATATGGTGAACCAGTACATATGCGAAGGGCTTTCTTTTGCAATAAGTAAATAGAGTTGATTTTTTTGTTGTTGGTGGTGGCCCATACTAAATTGCAATATGTTATATATGGTAATATCAATGAATTATAAAGCATAATGAGCGTTTTACAAGAGACAAATCTCTTTACTTTGTAAAGTATACCAACATTCCTAGAAATAGAAGCAGTTATATGACGTATATGTTCGTTCCAATATAAATTTTCATCGATAATGACGCCCACAAATTTAGTTTGTATCTTTCTTTCAAGAGGTACATTATCTATAAGTATGTCGTAAGGAAAATCAATGACATGAGAATTTACGCGCTTGAAATACATGAAATTGGTTTTATCTAAATTAAGGGACAATTTATTGCATTTGAACCACAAAGATAACTTGGGTAACTCATTATTAAGTGTATTTACAAGGGTATTTAAGTTATGATGTGAACAGAAAATGTTTGTGTCATCTGCAAATAATATGAAAGATAAAAGAGGCGTTGTATTGGTTAAATCACTAATATATAATAGAAAGAGTAAAGGGCCTAGTATTGACCCTTGTGGAACACCTTATTGGATTGGTAGGAAATTTGAAGAAACATCATTATACAATACATATTGTTGTCTATTAGATAACTAGCTCTCAAACCAGGAGAGGGCAACTCCACGAACTCCATAAGAGTGAAGTTTTTAAAGTAAAATATGGTGGTCAAGCGTATCAAAGGCTTTTGATAAGTCCATGAATACTCCTATTACGTGTTCTTTATTGGCTATGGCATTGGAAGTTTAATAACTCATTTTTTTTAGAAAATATGTGAAATTGTTGTTTTCATTCAGGAGAAGGTAAAAGAAGTTATTTTAAAGTACCTTGATATTGACTGTCTTGGTGGTAAACAATACTGTTTTTTAATATTCTTTTTATAAAAAAAAAATGGATATAATGTTCAATTTCAAAGAAATCTTACCCTCATGATAACATAATCTTAATCTTATCTTTTACTTTGTTCTTTACAGTATATTTTGTAATGAAGCCCAATTAAAAATATTAAGTAACCGACAGTTCAAACTCCATTTGAGAAATCATTAATTTCAATGAATTAATTTTCCAACATGCATACCTAGAAACATACTACGGGAATTCCCATTAAGTAGAGAAAATTCCCCCACTGGGGATTTCCATTAAGTAAAGAAAGATCGCACTTAATCAAGCCCGCGCAGTTGCTATTCTATTTTGGTCCCCCGGTTACATTGTTCCCCCCCCCCCCCCCCCTTTATCATCTGTACATGCAGGCGGCCAATAACGTCATCATGCAGAAGTGCGCTCCAGTGCACAATTATTTTGGTCCCATGACATTTGCTCCTATGACACTTGTTAATCCTAAACCTTGACCTAACCATAACCCTAATCTTTACATTGTCCTTAATAAAAAAATCACGACCTTGATCTTAACTTTTAACCTTTCCAGATATGGACGGAGGAGCAATGTCGCAGGAGCAAATGTCGTGTCACCCGATTTTTATGCAATTAATGCTCAAAATTATATTTGGAACAGCAGCTTCTTTGCCCCGGTTACATTCCACAAAGGACGGCTCTGTGGCCGTCTTCTTTCAAAATGGACCACCTCAAAAGATGGTCCATTTGCCATTCGATTTTTTGAATGGCAAATGGGACATTTTTTTTTATTTATTTATTTTTTTTTTTTGGCGGGGAGTCACCTGGTTACATTGAAAAATACAGAGAAGACGTCTTTTCTGGCTGAAAAAGCAGTCATTGGGGGCAATGTAACCATCGTAGTGGAGTACCTATTTGTAGTTTATTTTGAGTTTTACAAATTGTTGGTAAAGCTCTTCCATTGCAAGAGATGCAAGACTTCTGTTATTATTCAAAGCACTGAACATAAAATGAACTGTCAGTGTTGGAGAGGAATTATAGGAGACAGCATTACAACAGGTAAAGTGTGACTATACTACGTTATGTTATTGTGATTTTTAAATGTTCTATAAAAAGAAATGTTACATTGTGTGATAAATGTAATACGAAAGAAATAAGAAATATGTTTCACTGATAGCCAACAAGAAATTCAAATTGCAAAAGAAAAACTTTACATACATTTACATACATGTACATGTATTTAAACTAAACATTGAGTCACTGTCGATCACGTACGTATATTTGATTCTGATGGAAGTAGTTGATTTGAATTTTTCAAGGATTAAAACTGCCAACAACAGCGTCATCATGCAGAAGTGAGCGCTAGTGCACAGTTTTTGGTTACATACATGTACTTAAACTATACACTGAGTCACTGTCGATCGCGTAGTTATCTTTGATTCTGATGGAAGTAGTTGATTTGAATTTTTGAAGGATTAAAACCGCCAACAACAAACCTTTTGTCAATTACTTGTATATCTATACACTGTAAAAAAAAAAAAAAAAAAGTGTTACTTTTAGGGGCATGTATAGTGACTGCACCTGAAATGCTGTTTATAGCACTTGTAGTGTGCTAATTTACCAGCAAAAAGAAAATGTGACCGTGGCGAGCCTCGAACCAGGTTCCGCTGATTGATAGGCGCTGACGTTACCGATGGACTAACGAATGCTTCTTGCAATCCACTTTAGTCATGGGAGTCAAGTAGATAACATGAACTATGCGGTGTCGTATATTCACTATGTAAAATATGATCTGCTCTAAATCGTACGATGTGAGTTAGTCTAGCGGTAATACCAGCAATTCTCGATCAGCGGACCCTGGTTCGAGGCTCGCCAAAATCACGATTTTTTAAATGAATGTTTAGCAGTTTAAGGAGCCGGTCCAGCTCCCATAAAAGTGCTGAAATAGCACGCTGAGTGCATTCAATAGCACTCTGACTGCAGTCCCTATGCATATGCCCTCAAAAAGTGCTATATATGTATTACAAAAGAAATGATTTAAATCAATGACTGGAAAAAAAATCACGTTGATTTAAATCCGCCACCCTGCAAATAACAGAGAAAAAAAAAAGGAAAAAAAATATTGAGAGAATAATTGGAACGATCCAGGCATCAGGCGCTTGAAATAAAATGAGGTACCATTATTGCTTTTCACTAGAATTTACTGGAGCTTCATGTTCATTGCAACCTTCCAGTGAGATACTTTTACATATTTACACATTCTGACTCATTGCCCATATCGTGTGATTTGGCTCCATAATTTCTTTTAAAGAACAGCTCTGAAAATACCAAATGCATAGGCAAGAAGAGCAAACATTGTTTTACACAGACTGCGTCTATTTTAGTCGGGTTGCCACATGGCGGTTTACGCCTAGACGTTTATGAAATTATTAACAGTATAGATTTCTTTAACTGACAAATGATACGCTTTTAAATATGTTCTTTTCCTATATATTTCATACATGGCTTATATTACAACAAATGCAACAAGAAAACAAGAATGCCCCTAATGCTGACGATTCTGAAGATTTCGAAGAGGAGATCCTGATCTTTTGAAAAAAAAAATTGTCCTTAATGAGTTGATGTAAAAACAAGGGGGCAACATGAATTTATACTTATACAATGCAGTCTCCTTTAAATACAAATATATAACATTTTAAATAATATCTTATTCAATAACGAGACTATTCACTGAAAATATCTACACACAGTGCTAAGCAAAGAGAAGTGAATATACAGCACGCACTTCAAAAAACACTTTATCACCTCTGATCATTGACCAATGGATACGCTAGTTCCCCTCTTCCTTTTGCCCCCATCCCACTCACATTCACCTCCTCTGCCTTGATCTTTGAGTAATTTGAGTATCAACGACATCTGTATAAAAGGGGAGCAAAAGACTGAAATATAAATGATTTTTCGTATATAATCATTGGAAGATATTTCATCACCCCACAAAAACTAAAATTTACCTATCAGGATTAGTCTTTCAAAACGTCGACAAGATTAGAACATAAGGGGGAATATCAAAGGCATTTGGACACGAGTGTGTTAACTATATAATTATCTACGAGTAAAATCTGAATATTTAAATTTGTGACAATATCTAA
Source organism: Heliocidaris erythrogramma (assembly GCA_025617745.1). Classification (NCBI taxonomy): domain Eukaryota; kingdom Metazoa; phylum Echinodermata; class Echinoidea; order Camarodonta; family Echinometridae; genus Heliocidaris; species Heliocidaris erythrogramma. The sequence goes on along the minus strand of CM046854.1, from coordinate 37,704,912 downwards.
AGCTGATATCTGAATACATGATAAATGGACGGAATACCAAATTCAAAAGTTTGAATAAAGTAGGGAAAATGGGTTTTATCAAGATAAAAAAAGACTAGAATAATTAAAGATTCACTATTCTCCATCCCAAGGAATTCGTTTGAACTACAAGATCTGGGATTATATGAATTTGTAATCCTTTTTAATGAACTACACTTTTAGTATGATTCTGCACATCACATCCAATATTTCATCTATTTTGCGGTTGGTGAAGATTATATTCATTATTATAAAATATATATACATGATTGCCGGAGGATTAACAATTATTTACAATTTTACATGCAGTATTAACGCAGGCACCTGACTACTTTACATTGCTACATGTGACCAACTCACAGAGGGGGCAGGGGGTGGGGGATGGGGGTGGAGCTTCTTTCAAAGTGGAGGGGGGGGGGCACCAGCAAAAAGGAGCACTTTGGGGAGGGGGGAAGGACATCTACAAGGGGTGAACACGAAGCGAAAATTGGTATTACCCTACAGTCTAATTAACATGATTAATACATTTTTATGTTCTTCCTTTTTTTTTTTCTGGACACTGTTTCAGCTTCCCTAATTAGCAGTTGTCTGTGATAGTCTAATGATAATTATACATGTGTGAGCGAGCGGAGTGAACGAGCAAACATTTTCAGGCTTTTTTCTAAGGCTGAAGTCCTTTCTTTGTGCATTATTTACAGTGATATAATGGAAATGACAACTGTTTCATTGAGGAAGTTAGTTTTTGGTCGTGATTCAAAGATACCTTGTTTTTGTAATACCATAGTTTTCTTCGGAGATTCAGAAACGTGTCATTTGGAGGACATGTTGACCCAGACGTCATGTTAGTTCTGGGAGCAGTTTTTAGCGGTTTTAAACTAGAATGCTTATGTAACAAGTGTATTAGGCCAAAGAAGTAAGTTGGAATCTAAATATGTAATTTTAAGAACATTTGCTCTATTATTAAGGTGAAATTTGAGTGGTCAATGGCACATTCACCGATGTATTATAAAGGCAAACGAGTGTTCTTTCTAATACAGATTGAACTGCCGGTTTCCAATCCTCATTTGTGCATGCTATGCATTGTACCTTTACATCATCTGAAAAATCGGTTAATACTAAACTGGATATACTTGTTTGAAGACCCTTTTCTTTGAGCGTTCCAACAACAGCAAATTAATGTGGGGTTGTCAAATGATCTTTTAATTCGTACATTAATTCTGTGAATATGGGTACTTATGAGAAAAGGAAAAGGGCACATATTACATAGAGAAATGGACACTTATTAGCAGGGTAAAGGGCACCTATCAGAAGTAAAATGCATTTAAAAAATGTGTGAATCAAATAACTAACTTCATATTTAAAAAGCATAATAATCGTAAGTGTATAAATCTATATTCTTTGAAGAAAAATAATCAGAATATGTGATGTGAAACTGGTTTAATCCTGTCATGTCTAGTTACATTATCTTGCAAACTCACGAAAATCACACGAACAAAGAAACAACTTTGATCGATCTCTCATTTGATTGAGACGTGTCCATATCATTTATTACCTGATTCTATTTAGACAAATCTCAATAGAAAACAGAGAAAAACAAATGTACAGTATCTGTTGGGCTTGCGCAATAAAACTGAGAGTGGAAAGATATCGAGAAACAAAAGGAGACTGAGGATAGTTCCATATATTTTCTTCTTATATTTAGAGATTTGCCAAATAGAAGCATAACAAGTAAGCAGATGAATACCATTGAAAGGGGGAAAAACCTACGGTCTACTAGGCCAGCATTAAAAAACATACAAATCGACACCCACATACTATATTATGTAATGCTTTATCCTGTTTGCTCATTACATAAAAATTCCACATCATAAGTTGGGTAACATGAATTTCAAAATACAATCATCCAAAATTTCATCCAAAATCATTCGACTCACTGGATTTCATTTATATTCGAATAGCTACAAATTCTATAAAAGTCCACAACTGCAATATGAAGAACTATAGCGCACTTCGCATCGCGTCATATAACAGGGTAAACTTGTCTCAGTTTGTGACACTATTCATAAGATCACACGAGGGCTTTAAAACAAATTGATATTTGACATCATTTCGCCCGGATAAATAATCTTCACACTTTTTCCTATGATGTAGTGTTAATAACCCGTAGATTACTTGTGAGGAAACTACTGCACTTTTTGTTTAAAAAGAGAGTTTAACGTTCAAATCAGATCTGTCCCTATGGAAGTGAAAGCATTTCCCCCTACTTTCACCTTACATCGCCTCACTCAATTGAGTGGGAATACCGAACAAGATGATTTACTGAACCATTTCGCATACCAAATTGTGGCTTATGACATGCTCTAACTAGTGATTTAAAAATAATTCTGATTGGTTGACGGGAATTTGGTGCCTTTTGCTGTTCATTCACAAATGGCCTCTTATTTGTTGTCACATTATTCACGAACTGACTAACGTCTATTGGAATGTGCCATTCTATCATGGGGTAACTCGATTTGTATACAGTGAAACATAATTCGTCTAACAACAATGATAGATTGTGACATGCGTGTAGGCCTATACAAGGAAGAGAGAAAAGAGAATAATATAAAAAACGAATTAAAATATCAAGAGCCGTGATGGACTATATCGTTAAGATTATCGTTTTGAGGTGGTAACTACAACGCCTCTCAAAGTGCAAATAACCCCCTCTTTATAAAATGAACGCGCCCGATAACTCATGTGCATGACGTAGATCGCTAGGGGTCAAGGGAGCTCAGCGACCGCCAAGTCGAGAAGTATATGCAGCGAATCTCAGGAAAGTAGTTCATAAAGGAAATAATAATTCTTACTCAGCTATTCGTTTACGTTAGAAAAGGGGGCCTCGACCACAAGCTGTGCTTCACTGGGGTTCCAAACCTATCATTCTGATTTCTGCAGTTATTTCTCGTACTAGTTACGTTTGATTTGGTTTGAATAAACTAAACTAAACTATACTAACCAAAAGTAACACCTATGCACAGATCAAAAGAAATCTTTCAGTATATATGCATCCATCTATTCCGATATTTTTCCGAAGAAGTATTCAAATAACATATACACAGTTGCATTTTGAAGAAAAAAAAATACATCATTCAAAAGTACGTTGATATAGCAAAAGCAAGAAAGCGCAGAGCCCCAAGGAGCTTCAGATATTTCACTCAAATCGGAGATTCATAAATGAATTTAAAAGCTTGACGCTAAAGTTTGATATAAGATAACATGAAATGTACAACTGCAAAAAGAACAATGTATCGTAGGGCTGTAGAAAAACGCAGACAAGAATGTCACTGCAATACAATATTTCACGTTTAAGTATGGATACATGCCGGAAATAACAGACTTAATTAGGCAGCACCGCAGGTATGGGAAGACAACATCGAAATTTAATTCATTTCCAAAGATGTGTTATATTGTCTGCTGATGAAATTCTAAGGATAAAATACACGATCCTACACATTACAGTTAACTCATATCACATTATAAATTAATAATTAATAAATTCATTTAAGCGCCTCCTTAGGACTTTCGATACTATTTACCCCGCCTCAGCTCCGTCAACGGTAGCGCCCAGTGCATACAAGGAATAAATCCTTAACCAGGTACCCACTTACTACACCTGGGTCATTAATGTACATTAGTATATTTTTTAATGAGGGTAGTGCTCCGGAAGGGATTTGAACCCGAGATTAATCAAATTGACCACAATACGTCTACATGGACATGGTCAGACTTGAAACTACGTCTCTCTTAGGTTTAATCACTGTATGCGAAAGCGGATACTTTTATGAAGGAAGCAACCAATTTAAAAAAAAATATATAAAATGGCAGCTCTCTGAGCTAGATAGATGGATGTACATGTTATGTTGAAATGTCTATTTCTCCATCTTTTTTTTTCCTCAAGCGAGCAACATTGCCGCTTTCAAATTTTTTCTTAGTTGTTTTTCTTTTAAATAGATATTCATTCTGTGGGCATGCATTGCTCATGCGGCGCATATTGATTGCGTGTAAAACCACCTCTTTTATCACACAAAATACAAGCATCCGATTATTTAAAGTATTTGCCTATTATGATATCTTGTAAGAAATGACATTAATTTTTTTTTCTACTATATTAAGGTATCTACTAATGTAGATTTATTAGGGAACTGGGTTTATACCACATTGTATATTTTATGTACGATTTCTTGATTGAATACTGATTATTCTGATTACTGAATACTTGATACTTCTTACCATTTTTATCAATTCGAATTTATCTTTTTGATCCATTTATCTAATGATGCATCTTTTTGTGTATAGCATACTTGCATGATGTCAATATACTTGATTGAAGTTCAAATACATGTATACTTCATGGATTATGTTCACAGTATATTCTTGAAGCCATAGTGGAGGGTAATCTGAATCACTAGAAAAATATTACACACTTTTTCAACGAATAGTCTAATAATAGATTTACATACTGAAAGTATATAGTTCTGCAATCTACGAAATGCATTCTGTTATTGACACCTTTGCAGAGTTGGCATAACTATAGACATAATGTGCATGTTTTTGTATTTCCATGCATGTTTATGTATAGATAGTGCATTTTTTATTACTGCATAACCATCATGACTATGAAATATGAGTGAGCAGGTATCATAATGTCAATATCTATCATAAGTTCTTTTTCTGTATTTCTGCTGTAAGTAAATCAGCCCAGTAAATCAGATCATCTTTGTATCGTACTCAGATGTTTATAGCATACGTCCTCTTTTCTGCCTCGGGCTCGGCTACCTTTGGTTTCCCGTTACGCACCGGTAAACTCGTAATTTTTATGAGCGAATTGCGATTTCATTTACTTTGACCATGAAGTTAAAACTTCATGCGTGGACGGACCAGCTCATGAGCTTGTCCGACCTACAATGTTGCTGCGTTTGGCCTTTTCTTTTAGATGCGGTGGTTTGTAGCTCATGAATGCGGTGGCTCGACGCTATGACGGCGGGGAGGAGGAGTGCCCTTTTTGTTCTCTTTTAGGGTTTTCAGACGCGCTACGGGGATGTTCACATGCCATTGCTTTCAACCCGTGCTTTCCAAATGATATGCACTTACATTTCGGATTTTCTCTATGCCTTTTTTTTTTCTCTTTAATTATTTGTTCCGCTATATTCCAAGTATTGTGCTCTTCTTCTATAGCCATTGATTTGTATTCTTAGTTGATAATGGTCGGACTCCGTTCAAGCTCGTCCATATGGGTCATGATGGATGTTATCACTTTACAGATAACTCCGATTGGTTTTGTACTAGCACATGCACTTACACGCAACTGCACAAGCACTTTCCCATATTTCCTTACCTGTATTTCCTTCAACGAAGTCTCAATAATTCATTATGGAAATGAATAACAATCCCTTTATTTTTAACAACCGAGTTAATGGACATCCTGTTGAGAGTAATTACTCCTACAGAATTCAATAATACTTTTCAGGATAAATTAGATGTCGTTAAATTATTGCATATTAACGCTTAGATTATTGAATCATTTTAAATTTACAATAATTGGAGTAACTGAAACTTGGTTACGTCAGACTTCCCCTCCATTATTCAATTTACCTAATTATACTCTGGTCAGAGCTGATCGTGTAGGTAGGAGAGGTGGTGGTGTTGCATTTTATTTAGCTGATCATTTGAATTTTAAAAATTCGGTATGATATCAAATTTGATCAAACGGAAGTACTATTCATTGAGATTGATAATCCCAACGTAAAAATTTAATTATAGGATTGATATATAGAGCCCCTGATACTCAGTTTGACCTATTTTATGATAATTTTGAGCAATGTGTTCGCAAATTGGCAGACGAGAATAAGCAGATATATTTTCTTGGCGACTTTAATATCAACTTTCTTTTAATACATCACAACAATTCTAATAGGTTTCTTCAACTGATGAATTCATATGGATTTTATTTTCTTATAAACAATCCCACCAGAGTTAATGTACACTCCTCAACTTTCATTGATAATATATTTTCTAATGTACATTGCAAAAAGATAACTGGAGGACTGTTATGCTCAGAAGTATCGGACCACTTACCTATATTCACTAATTGTGAAAAATCAATGTTTAGACTTAAATCACTACAACATTTTATGTATCGGAAAGAGACTCCTCAAAATATTGAAATGTTAAAACAAGATTTAGCCATGGAAGAATGGAATGATATTCTCAATACAGATGATGTGAATATTGCATATGCAAATCTGAATTCAAAGCTACAATTTTATTACAATGAAGATATTCCATTAGTAAGAAATAAACGTAAACGTAATAAATCTATCAATACATGGATAACTAGGCATACTGAAAATCTGAAATCAATCAAACAAAGAAATCGACTTTATTTGACAACATTCGACAAAATTTGAATAACCCCACGGATACAAGTCTACTTGTTTATAAAACATACCGTAACAAATTAACAAAGTTAATTGGCTTTACTCGCAAATGACACTTTTCAAACAAATTACAAAAGGAGAAATCCAACTCGAGCGCAACATGGAAAGTTATGAAAGAAGTTATGGGAACTAAAAGTGACACTTTGCCAAAAGATGTTTTTCTTTTTAATGGTAACAAAATTGCAGAAATTGCCAAAATGATTATGTCGATTGCTTTAATTCCTTTTTTAACTAATATTGGTCCTCAACTTGCTGCCAAAATTGCTACTCCAAATAACGCTCATTATACGGAATCTTTTAAATCCCACAAACTCCAATGAAATAATTAATATTACTAAATCATTAAATGCTTCGAAATCCCAAGGTCATGATAAAATAAGTACTTCACTATTAAAGGAAATAATCCACTTCACTGCTGACCCACTAACACATATATTTAATCAGTCTTTACAGTCGGGTATTTTTCCTGACTTGTTCAAAATAGCCTGTGTAACTCCAATTTTGAAAAAGGATGACCAACATGAAATCAGCAATTACCGTCATATTCCTATCCTCCCCATTGTATCCAAAATCTTAGAGAAAATTGTTTATAATAGATTGTATAATTTTTAAACCTCCATAAAGTACTTAATCCGAACCAATACGGATTTAGAACAAAACCATTCCACTGACCTAGCTCTTGTCCAAATTTATGATAAAATTACAGATGCCATTGCAAAAAAAGAACATGTTATTGGAATATTTTTAACCTTAGTAAAGCGTTCGATACGCTCAATCATGATATTTTCTAAACTTTATTCTTGTGGTGCTCGCGGCTCAGCGCTTTAAAAGTTATTTAAGTAATCGAAAGCAATATGTTACATTTAATGGTATTGATTCACAGTCCCTTCTAATTAAGTGTGGTGTCCCCTAGGGATCTATTCTGGGCCGGCTTTTGTTTTTAGTGTATGTCAACGATGTAATTAATACGTAATAATTATTATCCTTTATCTTATTTGCAGACGACACTAACATTTTTTATTCTCATAAGAATCTAAAATCATTGGAAAATACTTTAAATGCTGAATTACTTAAAGTTTCGAAATGGTTTAAGTGCAATAAGCTTTCTCTCAATATTAAAAAAAACTCAATTTATGCATTTCAAACACAATATCCATGTAGCAAATACTCCTATTAATATTAAGATTGATAATATTTCCGTCGAACAAAAGAAGAGTTCTAAGTTCCTAGGCGTTATAATTGATGAAAATTTGACATGGAACGATCACATTAATCATATAATAATATTATTACGCATTTCCCGAGTTAAACAACAGTTAAAATGTGCTCCACAATTTACTCTTTTAAAGCGACTATGAAGCGTAATTTAATATCCTTATACTCAAATCCACCACATTGACTATCTATGTAAAATTATAGTATTTTACTGATTATTGATCAATACAACAACTCATGAATACATCTTGACCCTATCGCTAATGCACTTGCACTTGCTTTGCACCTCCTCATGACCTCTTTTTCTCAATTTCTTTTTTATTTTAAGTTCTATGTCGCTTGTTTACTTTGAGGCCGCCACCGACATCAAGCAAATCGCTCGTGATGACGGTCTCCTGCGTTCACAAATCCTGTTAATTGTAAAATGTTAATTTTTCATATTGTATACATATTTTCTTTGTATTCAAGAAGTAAATTGTTAATGTTTGACAATATGTATATATATATATATATTTTAACTGTAATACATGTATTACTATATTTTATATCATGCTATTGAACGCAGAAATAAAATCCATCAATCAGTCAATAATATGAACCGCTATGGTTTTTTATTGTTTTTTTTCTTGTAAAGAGTGACATTTCTAAAAAGAAATATTTAAAGAGAAGTTTGTGTTCTCGAAAAGGTGAAAACAAATTGTGAGCTTTCTATTTTATATTAGTTTGGAAGAATACCATAAAAGAAATACCATACCTGAAAAAGATTGTTCTTCAAATGTCCTTATATTCGAAATATGACAATAAATAGCTGAAGTGTTCGGGCCGAACAGTCATGCGACATGTGTGTGTACAGCGTGTAGTCCTATATAACCATTTCTGCTTACAGTGCATCGGTTCTTCAACGCGATTGGGTCCATTTCTTATCATTTTTATGATAAAAATTCTTTGTGGTATCACAAGGTTTTATTTTCTACATCAACTTTACTGCTTCCCGAACGTTTCTATCACGAGGTATTGCATGACTAAAACTCATCTATATCTTACTTCCTGATACCAAATTAGGAAAATGCCAATATTATTATACCATACATGGCTTACGAAAATAACAATATTAGTATACCACTCATGGCTTAACTAAATGCATATTAACCCTGTGTATTAAATGTACTTAGTTGTAAAAATGTAAAACATGATTATTTGAATTTGTAATAAATGGAATATAACAGTAAAGACATTTACCAGAGCCATCTCTAGGGAAAAATTCGTCAGCAATATGATGCATGTCAGCTTTTATGAGTGCATCTTTGAGGGCTGTCCGCTCTGTTGCTTTGGTCTGCTTTTTATTCCAGGCCCGCAGCATCTCCAACGTTCCATTGGAGGTAACAGTTTGGTATCGTGAGTTTGTTGCGATGTACCTTCCGATTTCAGCAGCATCGAAACCAAGCTTTTTTCCCAATACAGTGATCTCGTCATCCGTAAGTTTCTTAGCCATTGCCATAAGAATGTCATCAAAGTCCCAATCCTCATAGGAAGCCATGGTTCTTCAGTAGAATATCAGAGCATATCAGAACACAAGTACCCTTTTTAAATATCGGTATCGTTTACCGTATTCAACCTAAATAAAGCAAAATTTTAGTCACCTAATACAAAGTAGCTTCACAGTTGCGCATATAGTGTCATCTTATACATAATGGTCATTTTGGGGGTGTTTTGCGAAACGCATGAGCGAACATCACGTGGCTTGTGACAGGGATCGGTGCAGGCTAAAACACTTCAAGTTAGCGGGGGAAAATCATGCACAGAGGGATCAGGGCTAGTGGTATTTGACGTCTTTCTTTCCTCTCTGACATCGTACGCTCACATTTTCGCACATCACTCCCTATTCTGTTGTGTGCAGAAAGATTATGTTTGTTGTCGGTACTTTCTACATTCCACAATAATTGACCCCTTATGTAAAGCATTCGCATTCTCTCTCTCTCTTTCTATCACACCCACAATGTTAGTTGCTTATTCACATCACATCATGTACTCACCTATAATGATAGTGGTAGGTCCCAAATGGATGATTCGAATGATATCATATACGCCAGCAGAATGCACTTCTTCAAAATGACGTCTACAATTACCTAAATCAGATAATTTATTTATTATGGACCTTAACACTGGTAAGAATAATTATCAAGAAGTAATGTCGTCTCATTCAGAAGATTTCAAGCGATACTACGCACTTCAAAAATTTGTTTTAATCTCACCATCTCCCGCAAGAAAAGCTCGGTTTGAAGTTGGGCACGGAATGCGAATGCTGGCACGTGACACTTGACTAGAAATTTTGCCTTATTGATGTAAAACTTTGACAAAAAAATGATCACTGGATTTGGGCCAATCACATCATGCCTTATATCAGGATATAGGTAATTTATCCAACCTTCTGAAACCAATCACCCCTGACATCATTGATCCTTGGGATTTTCTCAGTCGAAAAATAATGGTGGCAGTGTCTATAATTTATATGTGGTTTTTGATGGATTGCCATAGACAAAATATTGAACATTACTAACCTTCAAGAAAAAATGATCACTGGATACTGAAGCAAATTTGACAATATATACATCAAATGAAAGCTATTAAAATGAATTTTCATAAACCGATCACCCCAGAGTTATTCATTCACTAGTTATGAATATACATCCAATTCTTTGCAAACTTACATACATTTTGTGTTTTGTGGTGCTATTCGTGTCTTGAAGCGTGTGTGTCAACTTTCGGACACCCAAATGCGCGCTACTAACCATTATGATTTTATACAAAAAAATTCTTATAAAAGAGGGTCCCCGTGTTTGGGGGGGGGGGGGGGGCGGTCACACTCATGTCTGGCTTGATGGCAGAATGATATGTAAAATATTTTATTTTAATGTCCCCAAATTTTGGGGGTGTCAAACGACCCATCCCGGCGGAATTTATGTCAGTTATTTGTGTTTAAAATCCAGGCAAAGACAAAGTTTGGTGCATGGGGTAGATGGAAATTGACCCTGCTTTTAAAGGGTCCGTTGTAGAGGCTCCGGATGCTAGAACACCTGACGCTACGTGCGCGCGCGCTCTCTCTCTCTCTCTTTAAAAAAAATATGTATATTTTTTTACTTTTCTTCTTTTTAAAAAAATTCATCACCAATCTTCACCTTTTTCACATATGCAGTGTAATATCTATAAGGATTGTAAGCTTTCAAAACAGACATGATAAATCTAAATATTCTGAGAAATCGTTGCTATAATGGTGACGATAGCCCAATGCAAACACATTTCTTTAAGAATTTAATATTCAAAGTTTTTATCTCTCCTTGTAAGAGTAAATAAGGTCACGTATCAAAGTCACATGAACACAATCACATATTTCCTCCATACAAACTATTGCGTAGTCGTGTAATTTATCAAATGGTAGGATCGGGGTATAAATACAAGCTTTTCATTTCTTGTTCTGACAGCAAAATTCAAAAATTCGTTTGAAATATACAAATAAGAAATCCTTACAGGGAAGGATGTTTTATTTTGGATTTATAAGTATTTTGTACATGCAGGTAAATTCATGAAAAAAGGAGAAAAATAATAGTGTGAAATTACTCACTGCAATCTTGTGATGGCGGTATTGCTATTTTGGTAGTAGTGTCCCTGTATTAAAGAGTTGGGACATGGACGTCCCACTTTTCTGGAAACAAAATGGCATTCGAATTCTTTCTATTGAGGAAACCCAGGTGCTCATCGGAATTGAATATAAATGTTACGTAATAGTGGAAACAAAATGGCGTTCAAATCCCCAGTTGTCGTAACTCTCTAATACAGGGACACTATTTGGTAGTAGATGAGTTGGACTATTTTTCTTAATTTTATGTTATCTGCCACTTGATTAAGAGAGGGCGATAATTCATTAACAGATGGGAAAACCACTTCAGATTCCAAGACCCACTCAAGGGTGATTGTGTGTGAGGTTGTGTTCTGAGGAGCCAACAAGCAATGACACTCAGTTTGTGTTATTTCTGGAGGAGTTTCCTACCCACAAAGTTGGGTCCTTTGGTCAGGGAGCTGTTTTCACTGGGACAGCACCTCGAATACGGAGCTATTGCAAAGGAGGCTTCAGTACTTTGATTTCCTGAACCATGATGGTGAAGTTTTTATCTTCGGAACTTGTATCCTGAGTTTCCATCTTGAGTTTCCAGTTGGACTCTAAAATGCCACGCCACTTCGTATGGATTACCACGCCTACTCGCCAATGACGATGGTCATCCAAGATTTCGCCGGCTATTTGGTACACCTTCAACCCTTTGAGGACTCGCGATAGCGCCACATCGTCGACAGCGACAGGGCACGACAGGGCCCTGTCGTCAGTCCTCATCGACAGACATTTCTGAATGTGGACTGAATCCATTTAACAATGAAGTCATTTAATTCATGACGCTTTAATAATAACTTCAGTAACCAAATGATTAATTCTTACAATTCATTATATTTAATTCTGCATATGAGAAATGTTGTTCTGTAATAGAGTTGTGAATATCTGTCAACTCTATTATTTGAGTTATTTTAAGCCAAATTTGATACAGTTGTAATAAACAGCTTAAAACCTTAAACTTCACTTGTGCAGAGCAATTACTTTCGTATACTTTGATTATGTCATAGCTCTCTTCACTTGAAAAAAGAAGATGTTTGGGGTATGTGAGGTCGTCTATGTGATTTTGGGTGTTGGTAGCAAAAACATTAGTTAAACGAAAACCCAAGTTTGATCCTGACATTTGAGAGCTGGTCCACCTTATTAATTAGCAAGTACAGACAAATATCTAAACTTTATTACTTTGTCACTGAAATTCTGAAAATCTGAGGAATAATGAACGACTTCACAGCATAATATGTATAGCTGATTGACTTTAAGACAAACATTAATTTTTCTTTCAAAGTTTTTATAACACAAACTCTTGTTTAAAAAAAATAATATTGGAAATCGCCTTTTTATACATTCAAGTTTCTGGATAGCACTGAAATAAAACTTGGTTGAAGTTTACTAAACTCACCACCATTTTACCATCTAAACGTAATTATTTTGGCATTTGTGGGACTGCACACGATCTTTTTCATAGCTACCTTCTTAATCGCCAGCAGTGTACCATTGATAATTCTTCTCAGCCAGACTTTAAAGAAATTACATGCGGTGTTCCCCAGGGCTCTCTGTTAGGCCCTTCTTTTTATTCTGTTTGTAAATGACATTTACCAATCATCCAATCTGCTATCTTTTAATTTTTACGCTGATGATACAAATTTACTATATGCTCATAAAAATTTTGATGTTCTATGTAAAACTGTAAACACTGATTTACTGAAAGTTTGCGATTGGTTTGCTACTAATAAGTTAACAATCAACTACAAGAAATGTAACAACATGATATTCTGCAACCCTCCAAAGCCTCCAGACAAATCATACTAAATAATCGCATCTTACCTAGAGTTAAATCTACTAAATTTCCTGGTGTTTTTATAAACCGTAAATTAACATGGAAAAATAATATAAATGAACTTGGAAAAAATAGCTAAAAGCAATGGTGTTATTTATCGCGTAAGTATGTTTCTAGCCCAAAAGATATTGCCTACTTTATACTGCACCTTAATTCTCCCTTACCTATCTTATTGTAACGTAGTATGGGCAAACATATATCGAAATAATGTTAAGAAGCTATGTATACTGCAAAACAAGATTTTAGGCATCATTATCAGGTTCTCATCCACGCTCCAGTAGCGATCATTTATATAAATCTCTTAAATTGTTTCGCATTCTACATATAAATAAACTTCAACAGTGTCTAAACTCATAATTACCTTCCCAGTTCCATGGCCTTTTCCAACGTGTTTAAGATATTCATAAGTATGGTACCAGATCAACTAATGAAATCTATAGTCTTTTCCATAATTCCTGCAAAATAACTTCTCAATTCAACCTTCCTAATCCTCGTACCTGAACTCCTTATACGTACATGACACAACACATTAAATACACTTTTATACCATCAAATATTAATGGGATAGCCTTGCCCAGCGACTAGGAGCCGCTCGTTTAATTGATATCGATGCGATTGCGAAATGCGCATTCGAAATATTTTCTGTACATATACACAAATGTTATGACCACAACTGAATAGGCCCAAACAGTTATTCTGCGACAAGTAGGTCCAGGGTAAAAAACCAGAGATAAAACTCAAGAAGAAAAAGCTCTGGAAAACCTTCGGATCCACTTTTGCACAATAAGAATTTCACACATTTTCACAATAAAAACATTTTTTTTTAAATTTGTCGTGATGAAAGAGCAAGCTAGAATGACTCCTCAAACATCTTCTACCACACCCTAATGTCGTGCCCCGCACCACCTGCGGAAACATTCTTGCATAATCACTTCTTACTCTTGGACAACAACCCTTACCAAGCATAAGTATGCATACATTAACGAGAAAACAACATTTACCTGCAATACAAACGTAACGCAGGCAAATAATATTCCCAAACACCGTAAACTTAATTTTCAACAAAATATCCGTTTCACCGGCCCTAAGCTTTGGAACGATTTACGTGCACCCATGAGAAATTCTGTGTCTCTGTTAAGCTTCTCATGGAAGCTAAAAATGTATGCTATCGGATTATAGTTCATAATGCCTTGCTTGTTTATTATGCTCGATTACTATCATTCTAACGTGTTTCCAGTATCTTATTTTGTGAGAATGCCTGTGAATATTTCGGTGTATTACTCTCACCGTATATCTTTCCACTGTATTATCCATGCATGCCATACAACTCAATTATGATTATTACTATGTTGCAGTCATTTTCCTTCCCTCTATTCCAAGTTCCCTATCTCTTCTCTCCCTATCTTTGTCCCTTTCTTCTTTTCCCGTATTAAATTAAAGTGTATTCAGGCGTACCTGCCACAAACACCTGGCTTATTGGGAGTGCGCCTTCTTCCTTGTAACTTTGCAAGCTTTTGTTTGAACGATACTACTTTATATGCATGTAAACTGTACTATTTGAACAGACGTTGAATGTTGTCAAAATCAATGGAAGAAAATAAATGTTAATTTGAATTTGAATTTGAAATCTTAGGCATGCTTAATCTATTTAAATGTAATTTTGGGTCTACAAAAACATTATCATTCTTCTTCTTATTATTATTATTATCATTATCATTATTATTAAGGAACTTTTTGTCTACACAAATCTGAACATTGTTTAATTTCTTTAAAAAAACGATATGTTTGTATTTTTTTGGTTTACCATGTTATATTGAGCATCCGAATGTTTGTTCGCAGGATTCACGGTGATTTGTTATTGTTCTTGCTCTTGTTCTTGTTCTTGTTCTTCTTGTTCTTCTTCTATACTGTATTTTATTATCATTTTCATTATTAGCATAATCATTATCACTTTTATCGTAATTGAATAAATAAATGAGTATAATGGAGAAACTTTATTACCAAAAATTCACCATAATTGGATATATATTTGAAATACAGTTGATTGGAAATAGGACACCATCAGATAGGGTGTGGCCCCCTTACATTCCTTGTGACATATACGAATAACACACTATGGATTTTCGGAATTATGAGTCCCATTTCGTTTTCGGAATTATTAACCCTATTTCATTTTCGGAATTACGAACTTTCGGAATTATGAACCTTCGGAAAAAAGTACCCCAAATACAGCAACTAGTAGACTGTTCTTTGTGATTTTCCTTTTGTGGTGTTATCCTAGAGACCTAGACTCATGACTGCTGACGTGTCAAGTCAACGACACCTCACATTATTCTACACCACAAGGAAACGTAACTAATTTAACCTGTAATATGAATTAACTTGTCATTCAGTGCCTAACCTTCTTTCACTTTTCCCATCTACTTCATTTTTTTATTACTGTCAATAAGTTAAATGCATAAAACTACTTTTTACAGAAACTATGGCATAAACAAGAGAGCAAAGCGATGAGATTCTCACCACTCAAAAACAACTTATATTTGCATTTGACCATTTGGCCCAAAAATAACATTTAATAAAAAATTAAAGAAAAAAATCGCAAGAGATTTTCTTTCTACCTTCTTGTGGAAAAAAGGCCCGAAGAAATATAATAGAGGAATTTAGCAGGGCATGTGATCAAAAGATTGAACCTTTATTTTATGCACTTTATCACGTGTTTGTCGGGTATGTTCTGGGGCCCAAAATTTACCACGATCCTGTTGAAACTTATATGCTATGGAGCAAAGCAAAGTGAGTAGAAACTCTGACTCTTTAAAACCATTATTTAGACACTATATCTTATACAGAGGGCGCAACATTAGGAGATTTTGAAGCAACAGTATGCGAGGGAGCAAAGCGACCGAGCTTTAGAAACTTTTTGAACTTTAAGTCCTTTATAAACCCTTTCAACCCTGGATCAGTTGGCATACAAGTCATATAAAGACACATTTTTTCTTTCTTTCTCCGCTTTCTCTTTCTCTCTTTTGCTGTTTTTGTTGGCGCCCCTTCAAGTGCCGCCCTGGGCACGTGCCTTCTCTGACCTCTCTTCCTTAAATATGCTTAACGTACACTCTAAAAACTCAAATGTTAAATCTACATTTAAAAGTGTAGTAGTCCTCGGGAGCTATTGATTAAATTTGAAACTCCTTCGATCAGTTATTCCAAAAAAAAAAAAAATAACGTAATCTGGACCAAGTAAGCTCTTTCTTCATCCGGGATGTTTTAAACCTCACCTAACACATTTTAAATGTTAAGATAATTGTCGGCGTCACATGTCAACAAATTCATAGAAAATCAGAGTCGTAGAAAACCGACGTGCTACTCAGTGTTATAATTTATATAGGATACTGTTTTATCACCCTTTCGAACGTTTGAAGCACGTATGAAAGATTGAAGACGAAATTCTTTTCAAAATAGAGTCCTAGTTCAGACGGTGACAGTGATTGTACTGTATACGTCATTATCTCCAGATCTTCTTGTACAGGAGGTCATCCAGTCAGATGAAATAAAATGAACTGTCAATGGGGTCACTGCTTGATAATGCACCCAGTGCCCAACAAGATGTCTTCGCCAATGACGATGACCAAGAAGACGATTTGACAATTAAAAGGATAGTCCACCCTGATTACAAGTTGGCTTTAAAAGAAGCAGTAAATTAAAGAAACAGATCGGTGAAAGTTTGAGCAAAATCCGATGAGAAATAAGAAAGTTATGAATTTTTGAAGTTGTAATCAATCACAATAGCAGCTCCTCTCCCATTTGCTCAATACAGAAAATTTCATTTCTTAGTTTTTCATGAAGAAATATATTTGTTTCATATAGGTTTTGTGTAAAAACATAAGAGCAATGATTATATCTAAGGTGCATGTATGATTAAATATTTCCTTTAGAAAAATGGAAATTGATGATTTTGGGGGTATAGGGCAATGGGGGAGGAGCTCGGAAGATACGCCACGGAGTTACCAATTTTTGTCTGATTGATTACCACTTCAAAAATTAATAACTTTCTTATTTCTTATAGGATTTGCTCAAACCTTCACCGATCTGTTTCTCTATTTTTTCTGCTTCTTTTAAAATCAACTTGTAATCAGGGTGAAATATCCCTTTAAAAGCTCGGCTTATGTAAGCAAGCACAGTCAGTCTACCACTGATTGTGTTGTCTTGGTTCCATGCAATATGCTCCGCCGACATATGCTCCGCCGACAACTGCTCCGAAAAATGCGACAAGTGCTCCGCGACAAATGCTCCGGGACAATTGCTCCGCCGATATTTGCTCCGCCGACACTTGCTCCGCCGACACTTGCTCCGCCGATAGTTGCTCCGCCGACATTTGCTCCGGCGACAATTGCTCCGCCGAAATATGCTCCGAAATTACGACATTTGCTCTGTTTGCTCCGTGGGTTCCATGCGAAAAGTGCTCCGCGACAAATACGAAAATTTCTCGGCCGAATTATGCTCCAATATATATCTTTCTTTTTCGCCCTCTATCTCTTTTCTCTCTCTTTCCTTATGTTATTCTTTGCTTTATCCTTCTCTCGTTCTATCTTTGCTTATGTTATTATTTGCTTTTCTTTTATATTTTCTCTTAGTTATTTCCTTTTGTTATTCTTTGTGTTTATCCAGGAGCGGCTCTACGGGGGGGGGGGGGGGGGGGGCTTTGGGGCTAAATGACCCTCAAAAAGTCGCTAAAGCCCCTCCCCCCAAAAATGGACAAGATGAAATTTCAATTGCACAATCTTCCAATATCCTTATATCCTTCGAGCCTTATCCTTTCGTCTTTCTATCTCTTTCATATATGCATTTATTTATCCTTCTATCTTGCCTGATGTTATGAGAGAGTTTACTCTCAAAAAAAAAAAATCCTTCTACAGTATGATATTCAAGGCCGTAGGCAGCTGGGGGGGGGGGGGGGGGGGGGCTGCCCCTCCGGCGTAAGAACGTCGAGCTCCACCGGGATAGGACAAATGTTCAGGGGGGGGGGTGAGCCCCCACCCGATCCTTTGTCAAGCCCGACCTTCCTATGCCCACGGTTGCCACCAGAAATTTTTGAAAATTTTCTTTTACTAAAAATCCTTCAATTTCACAAGCAAAAGCTCCCCTGTTACCCGCTCGGTCGCTTCGCGCTCTCTCTCTATCTCTCTCTCTCTCTCTCTCTTGAGGTTCTTCGAAAACTTTTGCGCATTTGCATTTTATAGGCGGAGCATTTGTCGCCGGAGCAAGCGTCGTAATTTCGGAGCATATTTTGGCGGAGCAAATTTCGGCGGAGCAACTGTCGGCGGAGCAAATATCGGCGGAGCAATTGCCCCGGAGCAGTTGTCGGCGGAGCATATGTCGGCGGAGCATATGTCATGGAACCCCAATCAGATAAAAGAAAGTGAACTGTCAATGTGGGCACTGCTTGCTAATACACGCAGTTTTCGTACAAATCATGATTAACGAGGACCAAGAAGACGATTTGATAATTAAAAGCTCGGCTTATGTAAAATAAAAATAAAAAGTAAAATTAGAAAAAGAAGACGAACAGAAACACCGTCGACAGCTGTGAAAATCAGTCAAGCATAGCTATCCCTTTATGTCCAAGCATGCATCTGCGTGCTTCATTGCCTTTATCTGACATGAAATCAAACTAGGGGAATTTCCCCTGCATATTCCTCAACAAGCAACCAGATGATATAATTTTTTTGATCAGATGTACCGTAATGAAAAGGGGCATGAGAAACTGACTTTCCTCATTGTCTGGCCTTGGTACCTATTGATGTCTCTCGGTTACATGATATTGTGATTTATTTACTGATGAATTTTTAGGGGTTCCTCTGGTATTGTATTTCCGTGATATTTTGTCAACTAGAAATGATGTCAAGTTGGACACCGGAATGGCGGAATCCGAATAAGCATATTTATAAGATAATTTAACATTTCTAGAAAATAAGTACAATTAGCTTTATGTTTTTAAAATTCAAAAAATATATTTTTGAAAAGACTAATGATATAGTTTTACCTGGTTTAATAGAGTTTCCAGTGTCTACTTCATCGGGCGGTAGTAATCGATCGCTTGGCTCTGCCTCTGACTCTGTCTCTAGTACCTCTAGTTGTCCCATTTCTGGTTCCAGTTAAAGTAACGTAGAGAAATACATCTCCGATGTCGGAACACGTAATATGTTATTGCAGAGAAGTGGAAGGGGGTTCAAACAAGAAACAAACAACAACAGGAATAAGCTACATGACTGTTATGTAAGAAAAGCTAAAGAGGTTACTAAACTAACATGGGCTTATAAATCGTAAGGTCTGTATTGTATAGTATAGGTTTTCCCGGTCAATTTCGTAAGATCGTCAGTCAATTTCATTTTGCGTGCATTCAATTTCAAGGATTTAGGTCGCGCACAGCCGATTTGTAATTCAAATTCATTTTCATATCATTCGAATTTGTATTTATGTCATTTGAATCTAAGTTTTTGTCAATCAAATTTGCACTAAATGCACCTAGTTCGTTCATTCAATTTAGCAAAGAATGGCAAGGGAATTGCGCAATACTGTTATTCCAGCATTCAATTTCATTTCGGATCATTCAACTTAACACGTTGAGCATTCAAAATCAAATGTAGTTCCAGTAAATTTTGTCAGTTGATAATTATTTGGTATTTTCATTCTTTCCTTATGAGTTTTCTGCAGACATGGGTGTGTTTTTCTATAATCAATAACATTCTTTTATTTTTCTTCTGATTTATTATTTTTATTTTATTTTCTTCTGATTTATCATCATTTTGAAATTTAGTTCTAGGAATTTTTGTTCTTCATTTCTAACGTTTATAGTGCCTGCAGAATTGCAGATTTTCTTGATTGATTTTTATTTTTTTTCATAATCTTTTTTTTTTCATTTATTTTCTTGATTGATTTTGTTCATGTCTAACTATATATATATATATATAGCTGCAACAACTGTACATGACAAAACATATTATTTTAAACATTACGACTTGAATAGATGAGCAAAAACACACAAACGCTAAATACATGCTAAATTGAATGAACTCATTACGAATTCGAATGCCCACGTGCGAATTTGAATGCTCGAAAAGACGCTTCCAAGCGAGGTAGCGAATTTGAATGCTCTCCACGCATATTTGAATTTGAATGATGTAAACGCTAAATGTCTTGACCGAAGTGCGAATTTGAATGACCTCAAAATGAATTTGAATGATAAATTTCATGGCACAGATCTTTTTCGCGAATTTGATTGACTCCCTTATCAAATTGAATGACAAATCTGCAAAATTGACCGGGAAAACTATAATATTACCAAAATGGTCAAGGATATATACAAGGAGACAACAAGTAGCAAAACTGAGTCGACCATAAACTACAACACTAAATTAACTTGAATATATCATAAAGAAATGTGAGATAATTACAATGCCCCGACCGGGATTCGAACCCGGGACCCTGGATTACATGACCAGTGCTCTACCAACTGAGCTATCCGGGAGGGAAGACCTGTCTCATTGGTAGGCCATTATAGCGTACGCATGGAATTGGTATGGATGTACCCCCTACGCTTGATGGAAAGAGAGGGGCTATCTGTGAGATTGTTACTTTGCTTCGACGGGAGCCCGGATAGCTCAGTTGGTAGAGCACTGGTCATGGAATCCAGGGTCCCGGGTTCGAATCCTGGTCGGGGCATTGTAATTTTCTCACATTTCTCTATGATATATTCAATTTACTTAAATCCTATCAATTATGATATTTAATTACTAAATTAACTATTAATATTTATCAATGGATCAAAAAACCGCTGTTTAGTTTCGCACTAACATTGAAAGGGTTCTGTTGACAGTACTATATACATGAGTATATACGAGTTTATTGGAATCCCTGTGGAAAAAGGATACTTTGTGAGAACGTATTGATGATGTCTGCTTTTAGTTTTTAAGTTTTGAAGAATACAAATGATTTTTTATATTAAAACAACCAATTACATAGTTTCACCTGGAATTGGTGAGTTTCCAGTGTCTGTTTCATCGTGCGGTACTATTTGGTCGCTTGTCCCTGGCTCTGACCCTGTCTCTGACCCTGTCTTTGGCCGTCCTTCCTGTTCTTTCCTTTCTGGTTCCAGTTAAAGTAACATGAAAAAATAAAGCCGAACAGATACCAAAAGCCTGTATCGGTTGGCCCCTTTCTATACACCATACAACATACCTGTTACACGATAAATTAAGTACTAGGAATTATCACTGGATCAATAACCAGTGTTTTTGTTTAAAAATTAACGTTTTCTTCAAAAAGAATATAGACACTACAACAATGCTACTGCTGCTGCTGATAATAATAATAATTATAATAATAATAATAATAATGGTAATGGTAATAATAATAATAATAATGCCCCCCCCCCCCCCCCCCTCCTCCCCAAGAGGCGATATTCGTGTTGCATAATAGTTGTCTTGGAGAAATCTTCTGGGAAAACATCGTGAATTAGTGATTGTTCTATGATAAGTAATTTCATATTGCCATGTGTCGATTTCTCTTTCTTCGCTTTAATACTTGCTCAGTACAAGAGCTACGGGGCCACTGCGCGTCTTCACTGCCGCGGCGGCTCCACTTTAGGCTTAAAAATTGTAAACATGGGGGTAGATAATTGGCTTTAACTTAAAAACGGGCAGAAACGAACAACAAATTAAAAATAAAAATCGTTAACTTACCTTGCCCACATTTTTTCTTGCAAACACCAGGGCCGTCTGTTCATTAAAGAAAGAACCATTTTTTCAGTTAAAGGAAGAATCATATTTTCACTTAAAGGGATAATCATATTTTCAGTTAAAGGAAGAATCATATTTTCAGTTAGAGTTACGTGTTAAAACCAACTATTCAGCAACATATGTCTTATTGTTAGAACATAACCACCAAAAAATCACTTAAAATGTTTTCATTTCCGAGAAATCACTTATTTGGTCATACTTTTGTGAGGTTTATTGTTCACTAATAAGTTACTTCATGTGTTACGGATTATTATTTTGGTCTGTCTGGGTAGTATAAATGGGGAGCTTGAATGGAGATTATCTTTCTGAAATAAAAGTGACCAGATGTGAACACATAGATTAAAAGTACTCGTGAATACTGGTTATGCAATATTCCTGTAAAGCAAACTGTCTATGAGTAATGCTGAGTGGTTGATTTTGTATTAGGATTTCAAGATCTTGTATAGTGAGACTTTGAAATCATTCCAATATCATCACAAATACTTAAATATTATCAGCAACCCCTTTCTAAAAATCACAAGCAATGAAAAGCACTAAATTATGATAAAGGTAACTTCATATTTTCTTTTCCACTAGCACACAAATAAATATCCAATTAATTGGATTAAGAGCCTAGAATATAGAATATGGAATCAAATGTGATTCTATTGTATATACATATATCGCAAACTATACTGCTTTTTAGCTCACCTGAGCCTAAGGCTCGAGTGAGCTATTGCGATGGAAATTTGTCCGTCGTCCGTCGTCCGTCGTGCGTCGTGCGTCGTCCGTTAACTTTTTACATTTTCATCTTCTTCTCCAAAACCCATGATCGGAATTCAACCAAACTTGGTAGGAATCATCATTAGGGGTAGGGGACCCAAAGTTGCTAAAATGGTACATGTGGCCCTCAGGGGGGCCCAGGGGGAGGGCCCCCAATTGTAAAAGCTATGTAAATTTCAAACATCTTCTTCTCCAGAACCAGGCATAGCTCAGACTTGGTATTGTGTATGGAGATACCTCTATAGATGAAGAATGAATGCTGTTCATGAAATTTCTCTGAGTGGCAATATAGGCGCCCTGTGGGGGTAACATACTGGAGGGGGGGGGGGTGGCGCTGCCAGGCAAAATGTACATTCTGATCTTCTTCTCCAAAACGCATGATCGGAATTCAACCAAACTTAGCAGGAATCATCCTTAGGGGGAGGGGACCCAAATTTGCTAAAATGGTACATGTGGCCCCCAGGGGGCCCAGGGAGAGGGCCCCCAATTGTAAAAGCTATGAAATTTCAAACATCTTCTTCTCCAGAACCAGGCGGGGGGGGGGGGGGAATTATGTTAATTTCTAACATCATCTCATGTGCATCCTCCAAGTTTATTCAATTTCTAACATATCTCCTGGTGGTGCTAGAGAGAACATGCACCAGATGTGAATTGATCCACCTCAGGTGAGCGTCGTGCCCCCTGGGGCTCTTGTTTTTATTTATACAAAAAAAACTAAAGTATGATAGAGAATATTGTTAGTTGATTATGATATAGTATGAACTTTTTGTTTCAGACTATTTTTTTATCATTGTTGTTCGGGGTTTCTTTCATCAATAAACAATCTATTTATCTACAAGCATCAAAATATGGTCAAAAGTTCTAAGCTATTTCTCGTCATATTTGAATACTATATCGTTTTACAACATTTTTTTTTTAAATTTGCATTACTGATTTTAATAATTTCCTTAAGGGTAAGATTTGCCTATACCAGTATTCAGATGTAAGCCAACACAGTACACGAAAACAAACTTGATCTTTCAAGGCTTACATGTTAAAATTATCTGAATCAGACTCCACGCAAACTGAAATGTGCAATCATATATATCGTGTCAACTACTTACATAGAAAAGTTAGTACGGCTGCCGTTGCTATGACAAAGCCTGTTATTCCGCCCACTATGCCTAAAATTTCACCCAGTCCTAATCCATTATCACTTGTGCCACCTAGAGAGAGAGAGATAGAGACTTATTCAAACTAGGAATTCATGTAGTTTAATAAAAACTAACAGCGCGATTCGACTGAATTTCGCAAAGGAAAATGGGCACTATAACCCTTGTCTTAGGTGAATTCAACATATTTCATTTGATACAACCTACAAACAGACAAATAGTAAGTATCCTCCATTTTTTCTCAATGCCATAGACAAAGTGCAGTCAAAATCGGATCCTATACATGTAGCACAGCCTCATGTAATATGACGCCTTCTTTGTATTATCCATGTAATAGGCGTGTTTTGTCATATCAATTCATCAATTGAAAGATCACATGGTTGTCAAAAATTTACACTACAAAGAAGATCATGAAAATTCATTTTCAATATTAAAATTTTCATCGAATTAGAGACGATTCTTTCTTTAATATTTACAATTTTTCCTTCTTCATTTATGAATGAATAGCAAGTATTCGTATTCGTGTGGGAGGGGTCCATAAGATGACAATATCAGTGCTCCTCTTCAAGATCTTTGCAAAATTTTGCAAATCAGTCATAATTTATCGATCACGCCTAAAACTTTCCTCCCAAATTAGCAGGACGTGTACTTTTTTCTTTTTATGGCGTCAGGGTTCACGCCTATTACTATATTACCTTTTCCCTTTTGAAAATTCAACTTCATAAAATCACAAAGAACGATTTCCAAAGACATTATCATATACAAAGAACTTCATAGATCATTTATTACAGAACATGTGTTATTAGAAAATATGACCATTAATTGAAGTGCCTTAAAATCCGAAAATGTCGCCAAAATGGCCGCCTGATACATTTCTAGGAGCTTCGTCATACTAGATTATGTGAGATGCGTCCAGAAATTTGACACACAGAGACAGCAATAGATACCTTTACCTCGTATGTGTTAACGTGTTATTTTTATTATACAACAAAGCGCACTCTTACCCATAGTACCAGCTGCTGCTGTAGTTTCCATTTTTTAAATATTTCTGTGATCTCCGCTTTGCTCTTCTTTTCTCCCCGGTTTACCGTGCATTTGCCTAGCCTTTGATGGTACAGAGACGAGTTACATGCTATAAGTATGTCCTTTGTTAATGTTCAGCGTCCCTTCACACTCGTTACCAAATGTTTCTGCGCAGGCTTTTTAATCCATGGAGATGAATTGGAACTGTGGAACTGAGCCTTTTTTCCAAAATTATATATTTTGGAGTCTCGGGGGTATTTTTCATACTTCCGGCATCATTGGTTGAAAATAGTCACAGTCCAAGGTATTAAAAAGGTGATTGTCGGTTTCACAGCGGGCGCATGGACCTCTCTCTCTCTCCCATACGCTTTCTTTCGGTGATGCTCCCACCCACATCACTCAAAATGTTAGCCTTCACTTGCTTCCTGTCTGGCTTACAAACAAGTCTCTGTCTTCACACACCCAGCTTTTCGGTCATCCCTCCCCTTGAGTACATTGGGGTTTTTTCTCATTAGAAAACCACATTATCACAAGCCGCCTTGCTTTAATTTTTAACTCTTCAAATAACTAATTGTGGAGCGCCAGGGGTGTCAAGTCTGACAGAAATGTGTGCTATTCGAGAACCCACTATTGTTATTATTATTATTCCCCCTCACCTACCCCAATCCCGCAAAAATTTCCATTTTGATTGAGAAAAGTGTTAGATTGTTTGATCTAAGTGCGAATTTGAATGACCGAAATACCAAGTTGAATGATGAATTTTACGGTGCAGATTTTTTTCGCTAATTGTAATGACTCTTATATCATATTGAATGAAAAAAGTCCGAAATTGACCGCAAAAACCTATACTATATTATCACATCAATAAAAGAAGTAGTACTACTAGTTGTAATAATACTAATAGTACATGCAGTAGTGTATAGTAGTAGCAATAACGATACTATTAGCATAGTAAGACATGTATTATAGGTTTTTGTCGTCAATTTCTGACCTTTTTCATTCAGTTTGATATAAGAGTCATTCAAATTAGCCAAAAAAAATCTGCACCGTAAAATTCATCATTCAACTTGGTATTTCGGTAATTCAAATTCGCACTTAGATCAAACAATTTAACACTTTTCTCATTCAAAATAAAAAGTCGGTTGGGAGCATTCAAATTCGCCACCATGCCGGAAAGCGTCTCTGCCAGCATTCAAATTCGTAAGTGGGCATTCGAATTCGTTCAATTTAGTATGTTTAGCCTAAGGTATTTGGACTTTTAATTAATTTACTTTGAAATAAATTGTTTTGTAATGCGTGGTTAGGCTTCCTTTTCATTACTAAGTTCCATTCCATAGCTTTCATAATCATGGACTTAAACTCAATACCCCACCCTTCCCAATGAAAAACACAGATACTTTTATGTAAGAAATAATTTTCCTAAATAACTTTATTAGTTATTACACCCACTGGCATATATTTAACAATATAACATTATCAAATAGATATTCACTTGAAAGTATGAACAATAATTATTTTATAAACTTGTTAGACCGTAAATTAGAGTAAAGTAAGTCAATAATGTTATAAAAAAAATGATAATATAGGTTTTCCCGGTCAATTTCGTAAGATCGTCAGTCAATTTCATTTTGCGTGCATTCAATTTCAAGGATTTAGGTCGCGCACAGCCGATTTGTAATTCAAATTCATTTTCATATCATTCGAATTTGTATTTATGTCATTTGAATCTAAGTTTTTGTCAATCAAATTCGCACTAAATGCACCTAGTTCGCAAAACGTTCATTCAATTTAGCAAAGAATGGCAAGGGAATTGCGCAATACTGTTATTCCAGCATTCAATTTCATTTCGGATCATTCAACTTAACACGTTGAGCATTCAAAATCAAATGTAGTTCCAGTAAATTTTGTCAGTTGATAATTATTTGGTATTTTCATTCTTTCCTTATGAGTTTTCTGCACACATGGGTGTTTTTTTCTATAATCAATAACATTCTTTTATTTTTCTTCTGATTTATTATTTTTATTTTATTTTCTTCTGATTTATCATCATTTTGAAATTTAGTTCTAGGAATTTTTGTTCTTCATTTCTAACGTTTATAGTGCCTGCAGAATTGCAGATTTTCTTGATTGATTTTTTTTTTCATAATCTTTTTTTTTCATTTATTTTCTTGATTGATTTTTATTCTTTTTCATGTCGAACTATATATATATAGTGAGTGTGTCACTGTGTTGGCTGTCAATGTATACTCTGAAAAATGTTATTCATAACGTACATGTAGTTATCATGAATTATGTTATATATATAATGTTTCCTTTGTATAGTAGGCCTATGTCATGTTGGGCAATGTATCTCTTTATTTATAGATGAGCAAAAACACACAAACGCTAAATACATGCTAAATTGAATGAACTCATTACGAATTCGAATGCCCACGTGCGAATTTGAATGCTCGAAAAGACGCTTCCAAGCGAGGTAGCGAATTTGAATGCTCTCCACGCATATTTGAATTTGAATGATGTAAACGCTAAATGTCTTGACCGAAGTGCGAATTTGAATGACCTCAAAATGAATTTGAATGATAAATTTCATGGCACAGATCTTTTTCGCGAATTTGAATGACTCCCTTATCAAATTGAATGACAAATCTGCGAAATTGACCGGGAAAACCTATATATATATATAGATGAGATAAACATGAATTCATTAAAAGAAGCAATTATGAATAAAAGAATACATAAAAGCTCATATGCTATTCGAAACCAATATATCAAAATTAATAAAGAATAACAACCAAATAAAATTTGTTCGACGTAAATTACGAATTCGAATGCTCAATGTGCGAAAAAGAATGCTCTGAAATGAATTTGAATGCTGGATTAACGCAATCGCGCAATCGCATCACCTCCCGTTCTATTAAAATTGAATGACCGTTTTACGAACTTGATGCACTTTTTGCGAATTCGAATGAAATTAGTCTAAATTGGATTGATAAAAGTACTAATACGAATGCATGAAATATTAATTTGAATGCTTAAATGCTTGTACACAGCCAAATTCTTCTAAATTGAATGCACGTAATATGAATTTTAACTAATGAACTTACGAAATTGACCGCAAAACCTTACAAATGGTAGAAACACTAATAATTGGCCTAATCCTAAGACGATTGGCAGTAGCTGTACAAAAAGGTATAAACGGTATTATTTTTCAATTTTTCTTCTTGAATTAATATATTTTGTGGACTTTTAATTATGTCTTTATTCCTCTGTTTTAAAACTTTATATAGGCAGAAGAATTGTGGATGAACCATAACCATGGCTGATATATTAACGGACGAGAAACTTGATTTGGCTGATGCTTTGGCGACGGACAACAAACTGCCTAAGCTAGGTATAAAACTTGGGTTTCCGATGAACAAGGTCGACATGTAGATGAAAAGAAATAAGACAAATAACTCAGAAGGCACCTCCGCTATGCTTTTTGACTGGAAGACTAGACGGAGACCACAAAACAAAAGCGAATTCCAGACTTGGTGCGAGTACTAATTGAATCTAAATTGGTACTCTATGCGAAGGATTTCTTCCCTGCTGAAGGTGTTATGGGTTTCCATTAACATTTTCTTCATTTTCATTATTTACTCATTATTCATATATCAATATCATTACTGATATATAGTAAAAAGACAATCAGTAGAAGAACAAGAGGAAGAGGAAGAAGAAGGAGAAGAAGAAGAAGAGGAGGAGGGGAAGGGATCAGGAGGAGAAAAAGGAAAATAGAATACTACTGCAACCAGATTTCATTAAAAATAAAAACGCATTATTTATTATCAATCAAGTTTACAAAAAATCTCCATCAAAAAGATTTTCTTTCATTTCAAAACGGCAACTAGAAGGTCAGATGGAAAGTCCTTCCACTTCAGCATCAAATATGAACAGTGCAAGCTCGTAAGTTTAATGAATTACATTCAACAACAAAAAAGTGTTAAATAAACTTGTAAAGTTGGACATTTCAATGTTAATGTCAAAATATTTGTTCTGCAATAAGGCTATTACAAATTGTATATACGGTATATGCAAAAATAGGGCTACGGAAATTCCATACGTTTTATATATATATATATACCAGGTATATATATATATATACCAGGTACAATATGTCTTCAAATAGAAAATTACCGTTGATTTAACATAGAACGTTAAAAAAAATCCTGAATTTTTTTAGAAAACATTAAGTGGGAGAGAAATACTTGTTCATTTTCAATGAGAATAATAAGACATGTATTCTTTATGGCAAAATATTGAAGATAAAGACACTGTAAATTTGGATTGCAAATTTAATTTTTCTAATTGTTCTTAATATGCACTTTGTATCAATATCAATGATATATCAATAATATTGATTGATTCATTAAATATTTCTTAAAATAATGAACAGTACAATGTGTTTAACAAAGTATTGTGTACAGTATTATTGTATTTATTTTTGTATTGTACTTTTGTAAGGAATAGAAGATTGTGCTGGGGATGTTAAGAATAAAATAAATAACTAAATATACTGTAATCTAAGTATAACCAGAGTGTATGAAAAGCATGCAGTAGATGTTAAAAGGAAAAGAAAGATGTGCATTGGATGATGAGTTAATTCCAGTTACATGGTATATTGGCTGCAAGTCTGTTATATTGAATATTTCATAATGTGAGATGTCATTTTCTTGTGACTTATGGCGCAATACGTCACATTATATATGAATATTTAATATAAAGATATAAACTCTGTATCAGGCTTACCTATAGATTTTGTGTTTTGATCGATAGGTTGGACCGAATTGTCACAGATACAGAGCTTACGAGATTGGCAGCTTGCCTGCCTGCAGACTTCTACAGACCAGTCGCCATGTGTTTACGACTAGTGTACACTGAATATGACAACATCAGGAAACAGTATGCATCTTCACAAGATGCCAATTTCGAGATGTTAATGAAATGGAAATTAAAACAAAATAGTGGAAAAGTGAAGGACCTCCATAATGCATTAAATGAAGCTGGTTGTGGAGGGCTTTCGTATAAAATAAATGTGTAACAATATAGCAAAAGGAGCATGCAGAATTGCTTTGGTTTACTGGATTTATGAGATTTTAGTAAATGACAAAAATAACGTCTACTCTCTAGATTAGCGCTTATGCATTTCTCGAACCCCCTGTTTGGTATATTTTTAATGTTTAAAATGTTCTTTTTTACCCGGTGTATTTCCCTAACCGGTTTTTCTATTTCTCTTATTGTTCAATAAGTTCACAGCTGGTTCACATTCAGTTCACAGTATTGTGTTGATGATGGGTTAAGTGATAATAGTGGGTTTGATATTTCAGTGTACCTTGAAACTCGATAAAAGCTTACAAAAGTTGTATTGTCGAAGAGGGAATATCATCCTTTTTGTATTTCTCCCCCGGCATTCTTGTTGTCATGGATGACAAAACAATTTTGTGAACAACAACAGATATATCAGGTAAAAAAGTTTTCCCACGATTGCTACGGTATGGAGCATAAATTTGACTGTCTGGTTTTGCCACGGCGGAACAATCCTCTATATCTATTCCTTGTTAACAATGGAACCTACAAGCTTGTTAATGTGATTGTAAGACATATATTCTGCCCCATTCCCCCAAATCAGCCCTGGACCCAATGCTAGAACAAACCGCAGCTGAAAGCCTACCCCTATGTCTTACACGAGAGGAAAGCCGCAGAACATGCTGTACCAACGTTTTGTATGTTTCATCATTTGCATAACTCATTGATTAGAAATGAAATGTCACTAAAGCCCTAACAAGAGTAAACCAATTCGTAACCCTGCATCATGGACAATATAAAGCCAGAAGCAAATGTAGGATCACTGTTTTATTTGCATATTTTCATTTTTAGTAGACTCCATATTGTCATGTAATATGAATATTTGTTTTTATATTTGAGTGCTCTGTTTTATAACAAAGTTTACTGTTCGAAAAAGGAACAAGGTTTAGGTTAATCTGGGAAGGGCGGTGAGGAGGGGGGGGGGGGGGGAGGCAGAGCAAACCATTTTTAGTGGGTAGCAATATTTTGTTGGGCAAGCACATATTTTAATGCACCGCAATACATTGATGCTGACCATTGTAACCAATGAAGTAGGCCAAACCCTGTGTAAAGATTGCTGTTGGGCGCACGGAGTTACCCCTCTAGTGTCTGATCATCTCCCATCTGATAGCATACAGATCTAAGGTTCACTTGTAAAGATGTCTTGAGATAAATAATGTCTTGAGATAAATAATTAAACACAATTTCATAGAAACTATCAAGTCCAGAACTATTTGCACTATGATATTTATCAGACATATTATTACCTCTATTGGTACGATATTTTTAGCAACAAAAATAAAGCTTAATGAAAACTATATACCAAAATCATAACTCAGATTACAAAATATATTTATGATTTGCATGGCAAACTGATATGTGCAACGGCGTGATTTCCAACGACTTGCTTAATTACAGATTTGCTTCTTAATGTAAGTTTATCCTGTGGTTCATAGGCAGATCTGAGGTGATTCATTTGGAATCGAATCAAATAACTGGAAAGAGCCATTTATTGTACATTTTATGCAAACTTGAGCCATGGTTTAAAATATAGAATTTTCGTCGTTGAGTGGTTTATATGAACACTGGACTGGTGGATGCAAAGGTCAGGGGTTCGTGTCCCGACACGTCATCATTTGATGAGACATATTATTTCAATTGGCACCGTCAACTCAAAGTGATAAGTAAGTTGCTGGTAGAATTCATATGGCTCCAAATGCACGATGATATGTTTTGAGGAAATAATTGGTTAAAAGCCAAGGATAAAACCCCCTCTTTGGGAGCAGGCAATAAAATATGCGCTATACAAAAACCGAATACAATAGCTGTAATTCTATTCTTCTGTCATAATTGTACTCATTGTGAAAGCGTGTTCACGCACGATTGTACGAAAACTAAGCTAGGTTGACACTTTCACGATTTTCGGTTCCCGCATAGTTCACGCACTGAAATTGCATCATGCGTGCCAATGCGTGGACACTTGCGGGAAGGGGCGGGACGATGCGCGGCAATGCGCGGCAATGCGTGAAGAGCGAAAAATTTTTTTCAACATGTTGAAAATTTTGCCACGCACTTCCCGCATTGCAGCAGTGCGTGAACTGTGCGCAAACTATGCGCAAACAAGTCGTGCCAATGCGTGCCAGTGCGTGGCGTAAAAACAGTGGGTACCCCACCCCCGGGAATGTGGCACGCACTTCACGACTAGTTCACGACATGGTCCCGCATAATTTGCGCAGTGGTTGCGCATCCTTCGCGCACTTTCACGCAAGGACCGCGCATATCAGTCACGTGATGCGTTGCCAAGAAACGGAGAGTGACGGCTAGTTTCATTCCAACTTCTAGTGGTTCTCGCATAAACGTTGTTTTCTTCTCCAGATGAGGCGTTAGCTTTTCAACCATTTCCTCAAACAGATCAGGAGTGATTCTCAAGAAATTCTTATAGCTCTTTTGATCCTCCCTATGCAGCTCTGCCAGTAAATGATCAAAATGTCCGTAGATGTGGCGTCTTGACAGCCAATCTCTCACCCACAATGTCCTCCTTTTTCTTTTTACTTTTTTCTCCTCTTCTCGTCTTTCTTCAAGATCTCTTTCTTGTTGATAAACTATTAATGCTCCTGCAGCTACATATAAACACCTTCTCTCTTCTAAATTAGCTTCTTCAGAATTCAACATCTTAATGACGATAGTTATGCTGAATTAATGAAAACACGAGAGCGAATAGACGTCTGCCCGGGCGTCTGCCTTGTTTTTTTTTTTTTTTTTTTGATAGTTAACACAATGCGCAAACTACTTGTAAAATAGTCGTGAACTATGCGTGAACTATGCGTCAACTATGCGTGAACAATGCGTGAACAATGCGGGAACTATGCGGGAACTATGCATGCCAGTGCGTGTCACTGAAGTGGCACGCACTGTCCACAAAGTGAATGCTTTGACAAACACGGGGAAAACCCGGTTCTATACATCGTGTACATGTACATCGTGCGATGAAGATTCCCATTGACCTTTATACTATACATCATAAAATGCCGCCGCGCCTCTTTTGAATTGAGCCTAATATAATAACAGATTATGACTCTCGAACACACTGTGTGCTTTTAATAAAAGAGAAAATTCCATTTATGCCCTTTTTCGTCTTTTTATACGGTGAAGATTTCGTAATATACTGAAATAAATCACTACAATACCATGTAAACTGAGAAGAGTGTATTATTATCTTTTATTTATCATATCATATTTGACACTTGGTAACATTAGAATCAGTAGATATAGAATCAGTAGATAATGCATACGTAAAGGTATATCCCAGGAAATTACTGTGGTACAGAGCTTTAACATCAAAATTACCAGAAGGAAAATAATCTTTATTTGAAATATCTTGTTTTGTAATACCACTACGCCCCCATCGCTCTCTTTCTATCCAAATGTTTCCCTCGTCCGGTGCCGTATTTTCCTTTCCCAAATTTTCTCTCAGTTCAGTTTTCGTAACGTAGTATATCGACTATCTAACCTTTGTTTCTACCATGAGGTTGCATGTACCAGAATTATAGTACATGGGGGGGGGGGGGGGGGGGTGGTAATCTTTTTGACGCCTCTCGTTGTTAATGGAATCGTTGATTCCCCCATATTCTGCCAAAGGGCCAATATTCAAGTATAACCTTTATCTGTGTCATTGTTATTTCAGTGCAGATCATATCAATAAGAAGAATACACATCCCGCAAAAAGGGAAAAGTGTTGCTTGATAGAGGGAAAAACAGAAGATGGAAAACAAGATGAAACCAGAATTATAGTACATGGGGGGGGGGGGGGGGTGGTAATCTTTTGGCGCCTCTGAAAAAGCTATTGTAAACATCTCATTGTTAATGGAATCGTTGATTTCCACCCAATTCTGCCAAAGGGCCAGTATTCAAGTATAACCTTTATCTGTGTCATTTCAGTGCAGATCATAATGATAGGAACCCCCCCCCCCCCCCCAAAAAAAGGGGGGGGGGGGAGTGTTGCTTGATAGAAGGGAAAACAGAAGATGGAAAACAAGATGAAACGGAATACAGTTGAAATTAGACGGAGTAGACATGGTAGAAAGGACGTATGAATACAAGCGACAGATGGTGGGAAAAAAGAGAAGGAATGGAATAATTGAAGAATTAGACAGAAGTGGATCGAGGGAGAGACAGAGAGAGAGAGGGAGAGAGAGAGAGAGAGAAACCGCGAAAAGGGGGTAGGTTTAAACAAATTAAGGCGAAATGAACGTGACTCTATATGTAAGAATTGGCCCCAAACCCAGTCAATTACGTCAATACATTTATATATATAAATGCAGTTTTCTTTGTATATATATATATATATATATATATATATATGTGTGTGTGTTAGGTTTGGTTTTGTACATTTTCTTCTTCTTCACATTTATATTGTATAAGTATTCGTACAGAATAAGGATATAATATATATATATATATATATATATATATATATATATATATAGCCTCCGACCACAGTTACACAAAACCGACTTGTCCCAACGAAGGCTTTATTTGCAGTTCTCCTGTTTCATATTTCTCATATTTCAATACAGGCTAACTGATACTCATATTTAATTGGGTTTTTTTATGAATGTAAATATCAAATATATGTTTGTCACGTACAAATGTTTTTACATTTTAAAGGAACTGCCATTCGTTTTATTTCAGCGCAATATGAAATGTAACATTCATTATTTCATAGTAAACATAACAACAGAACAATTTGTGTAATTTAATATCACACAAAGATAAAGATTAATTTACTTATACACATTCAATGTATAAAAAAGTCCTACTGATATTTTTGCAACTTTGCCATATCACTTATGATTTTGAATTTCCCCTCTTTTCCAGATTTCTTGCTCATTG
Source organism: Heliocidaris erythrogramma (assembly GCA_025617745.1). Lineage (NCBI taxonomy): Eukaryota > Metazoa > Echinodermata > Echinoidea > Camarodonta > Echinometridae > Heliocidaris > Heliocidaris erythrogramma. The sequence continues at coordinate 37,669,981 of CM046854.1, read as the reverse complement.
GTCATGTATGACGAAGTGTAATTGAATGGAAAGTGGTTATTCTATTGTGCTCATTAAACCAGAAAAAAAATGTACAGCTGCTTCGGGAAATACATAAACATTTCGACTGGGGATTCCCACAGACGATAAAATTGGCGCCTTTCAGTTACACAAAACATGTTCATTGTCTGGACTGATGTTATGTTAAAGCTCGCCTGAATGATTGTAAGACCATAGAAACAGACCCCAAATTATATTCGGTATATTCCAACTGTGAAGGCCAAAAAAGGAATTTCTCTCAACTTTGCCAATGTTAACCCGTTGACTACTGAATTCCTTAACTCTCATAGGCTCGATACAGGAACCACCCGGTTCCCATAGTTTATGGGTTAATAGACATAGTGCCTATAGTGAAACGGAGAGAATCTGGGCCCATATTGATAAAACCTTACTAGGCCGAGTTGGCAACTAGCCATGTACGATGTGTACTGTAGCCTATGTAATTAGTTGACAACTAATAGTAGGGTTTAATGAATATGGGCTCTCGTGAATAGGGACAAAGATTGGAAGAGGGGTCTGGAATAATATTTTTCTCAGTTAAGATCAACACCCATATCCGTTTCATCTTTTCATGAACAAAAGATGAATTTCCCCCCCATGTACCGTTTCAGGGTAGCAAAAGAACTCCTTATATATATATATATATATATATAATAATATCATTGTCGAGGTCAGCATAAAAAGTGCCCGATGAACGCCGTTGCGTGAAACCAGTGGTAGCGAGACTAAAGCACTAGGAACAAACTATATATATATATATATATATATATATATATATATATATATATATATATATATATATTGTGAGGAAATAACATATACAACAAATAACATATATATATATATATATATATATATGTGTGTGTATGTGTGTGTATATATATAAGTAAAAAATGTAAAGTTCACAATCGAATATTTAACCTTGATTCTACCATGAGGTTGCAGGTACCAGAAAATTGCATTCCATAGACTACAACATGTATTTGTGCTTTTTGTTTGTAAGATTTGCTACATATATCAATCTGATTAAAATTTGAATTGCACTCAGAGTGCCAAACACCATTATCAGCTGCTTTAATAACATGGGGGTATAAATGCAACCTCTATTTCCCAAATAAAGGTGGCATTCTTTTTTGGCGCCCATGATATACTTATGTTATAAACATCTCATTGTCAATGGAATCGCTGATTTTCCCATATTTCTGGCAAAGAACCAATTTTCAAGTGCAGTGTAAGCTTTCTCATTTTCATTTGTTAGTCTGATGCGGCTTTTGTACTATGGCATCTGTGTTCAGAGTCTGTGCATATTATTGTATCAAATGCCCAGGTTTCTCCCTTTTGTTACTTGAAACAGGCAGAAAAAACATCCAGTTGCTTTCAAGATCACATTCAGATCCGGACCCATGTATATCTATCATTGTGTGTGAAAAATAGAGAAGCTTAGCATCTACTATAGCAAAAACGAGAAGGAGAGAAGGACAGATGTATCTAGAGGAAGAGGATTAGGGAGGGAAACGCTGCAGAAAGTAAAGAGGGGTATTCAGGATATCAGGAATTATGAGCTGAAAAGAGGGATAAAAGAGGAAAAAGAATGCAGTTGAAAGGTGACAGACTAGAAAAGAGATATGAGTACAAGAGAATAATGGTGGAACAATGGTGGAACGAAAGAAAACGAAGAGAACAATGGACGACATGAGAGAGAATTCGACCGAGAAAGAGGGAGGGATACAGAGAGAGAGAAAGAGAGAGAAAGCCACAGAGAGAGAAAAAATAGAGTTGAGAGGATCATACCATTAACAAAATGATATAGAAACATGACTGCACAAATTCATGGATGCACAAACCATTTATTATAGCAGTTTACCTTCAGATAATATAGTTATTGATTTTTCTTTTTACTTTGATGTCTGTTGGTGGAATGATTTTTAAATAAAGTTCCGAGACAGACAAAGATATTGAGTCATTCATATTCTCTCAAAACAATTTATATTTTAACATGAACTGTTACAAATGTCCAACATCTGGTCATTTATAGTTTCAGAGATCTACTTTGATCATTTTTACCTTTTTAATGATGCAATTAACTTTTCTTTTCACAAGTTATATCTCGCTCAGACTAAGAAGTATCACACTAAAAACAAAAACCAAGAAAAGCACACCACATAATATGTTCCTATATAACATAACCGTGATAACCTTTTTTTTTTAGATCCTGTTGTTTTGGAAAATTCTTTATAATATCTTCGTAAAAAGCACAATTACCAAGATCTTATGATAGATCATTTTTATTAATCACAGCCTTATTAAAAAAAACCCAAACGAAACAAAACAAACATCATCATTTGTCTTCAATACAGTTTGGAAAATTGAACTACTTATTTCAAAAGAGTTATAAAAACTGAACATTAAAATGAAACCTCATATTAGATACGGTAAAGTATTATTATGAACTAATTGAAGAGAAAGATCATTGTACAATCAAAGCAAAACAGAAACTATTGATATATTTGCCATTTTGACATATGCATTTCAACTTCGACATTCCTGTTTTGCTAGTTCTTCCTTTTTGGGCTTGTATGAAAACATGAATATACTGAAAAGTCATTATCATGCGCAAAGACAACAGAAATAGCACAACTTATTCAGTATAAGCACTTGTAGTTTTGGCGCCTTTTGTTTTGCACCCACACGTTCTTTGTAGAGACCACGGGTGATATATATTGCACTGGTTGTGATGCTAACACTTGCCTTGACGCATGGACGACAGGCTCAAATGATTGTCGTTATGTTTTATCCGTGCTGATTAGAAGGGGAGTGCATATATATTTAACACACGCAAACACACCCACACACACACACACACGACGCACATGCAGAAATAACGGGAACTGAAATTTAATCTTCGCCACCATTATTCTCTCATCTCATATAGATAATATTCTTTATTATCACCAAAAATTATTTTCTGCGGTACGTCATCTCATCGGATGGCTACAATAAGTATCACGATGTGAATGCCATACAGAACATGTGGAATTAGCCACAAAAGAAGGCAATTTTTCACATCACAATCAGCAACTCTCTTATAAGACTGACAACCATATATAATTCTATAGCATAAAGGAGCGCGTTAAAAGCAGGCTATATTATAGTGGGCATGATGGGTGGTTCACTCTCTTCCTATCGGTTACCTCCAACGCTGTCATTACTGTGGTCTATGTGAAGATCAATTGACACCACTGTCTCTTGGAAAAGATAATGTCGTTGTCAGTTTTTATGACATGGTAAATTTTAAATACCATTGCTGATTGGTATTCTTTTAAAGTAAAAAAAATGTAACTGAATTAACACTCATTTTACATCTGATAATGAAAATCATCACTTTGAATTCTTTCATTAAATATTTTACCTCACAGGTTGAACTCTCCTAAGGTGCCACAATAGCTATCATGATATTAGATTTCGTGCCAGATTACTGACTGGGAGAAAATAGATCGTCTGCTAGCCGAATTTGATTAGATTTCTCTAAAGCAGTCTTCAGAGCAGCTCGCTCCGTAGATTTTGTTTGTCCTTTTCGCCAATCTCGGAGCATATCAAGTGTTCCGTCGGTCGTTAATCGCTGTGTTTTGTGATTAGTTGCTATGTACCTATCAATATCTTCAGGAACAAAGCCAAGTTTTTTTTTACCTAACGTGTCAATTTCTGAGTCTTGGCGGACCCTCCTGGCAACCTCCTTCAGCAGATCATCAAAATCTTTCTTAGACAGCGGAAGATCTAGAAATGGGAATCATAAATGAAGAACTTGCAATTTGGTTCTTAATTCTATTAGTTAAAGTATAAAATGCCTGGTTGGGAGGATAAGGTGTATAGCTTAAGGAGTATGCCTGGGATGATAACTACATGATATGTATCGTACTGTTTACAAAACAGTCATTCATAGGCTATAATCAACTCAAAATTAGCGAATAAAATTATTGACTGAGATGAAGGCTCGGATCACGAAATTAACAAGGGTAAATGTCAGCCTTCTATCTTTCAAAATACTGAGATCCCGGCTTCGAACCCATGTCGGTCGTGCCATTTGATATGTGCAGGAATTTGTGTTTCTTTCATGGGTCCCTCCGATGTTGTCTTTGTTGCATATTATTTAGGGTTATAGTATTTGGTCTACCAGCGGTAACGTTAGATAAAACTAAACATCCAGAAATATAATTAACTCACCTGCCATCTTTACTGATTGATGCTGAATGAGTATCTTTGTCAAATTAATCTGCCCTGTATCGTCATTAAGAAAAGAAAATGTATATTTTACAATTTGTGAATATCCCTTTGAGGTGGTTCGAAAATGAATCTCACACATATAATTTGATTTTGATTATGAATATTAAGGTAAATAACTAAGTTTTTGTCATTAAAACATGGCTGACTGATTCTTCGTGTGGGCGGGAGGCAACCCCAAAAAGGACATTCTAAACGCACTATCGTACACGACTTACAAACAAACAACGAACCTCCTGTGTTGCCCGACACCACTGTGTGTAATTACACGAGATCAAATAAGACATGGGCCTACAGTGCCGATTTTCACAAGTCGTCATTGAATAAAAAGATATGTACAATTGGATTTAAAAGCGTCACTTACCGTAGTTGTCTGTGATAGTCTGTGATAGTAAGTAGGCCTTATTCTTGTGAGCTTTCAATCGAACTACGCATTAGATTTTATGTAGTATAGGTATGGATCCAACGATGTTTTGGTAGGTATGAGACATAAACTAGTCAACTCACCCACGTAGTGGCGTATCTACGGATTATGGCGCCCGGGGCAAATAAAGGAGTTGCCCCATCCCCCAGTGCCCAAACCTTTCTACGTTACTGTAAAGCGACCGAGTGGCAATTTTGTTGCATTCTTTGCACTAAAAGCACAAATTCTTGAGCATTTTACGCAGGAAATTTTGCAACTGACCACTGCAACTATGCGGTAAAGTTCGAATTTTGTACATTGATAAACGGCTTTCTAATTCACTCCGTTCTAAAATTGGGAGCAAAATAATTAACGAAAACCCGTGAGAAATAGTCCAGGAATCCAGAATGGAAGTTGAGATTTCTTTTAAATGTTGAACCTCTGCAAATGCTGTTTTATGCATTTTATCCTATATTGGCATGATTGGGGGCTCAATACTTAGCAAGAGGCAGATGAACTTACATGATAGCGTGCAAAGCAACGACAATTATATCTATATTTTTGGAAATTTGAACCCTTAAAAAAAGCTATTTAAACTATATACAGGGGGGGGGGGGGAACGAAATTACGACATCCTGAAAGACAATAATTATGCGAGGGAGCAAAGCGACCGAGCTTTAGAGAATGTTCACGTTTTAAACCCTCGAAAACTGTATTTCTAATGCATTTACCCTATACAATTGGGGGGGGGGGCACTTAATCCTTAAGGATTGCGATTTTTCTTCATTTTCCATTTCTTTTCTCTCTCTCTCTCGTTTGCTTTTTTGCGCCACCTCCAAGTGCCGCTCGGGGCACGTGACCCCCTGCCCCCTAGATACGCCACTGCAACCACGTGGTACTGTCTGGCCACCCAAATCAGTAAACTGGTATGGAGTGCGTAACAGAATTTGAAGAGGTGCGATGGCTCATTTTTAGGACTGTGGTCTAGTAAATGAGAGTACCCCAGTTCGAAACCAAGTGGTGTGCTAGTGCCCTTTGGTACTAATCTTCATTGCCAAGTCCCTTGGAGAGGATTTTAGCGTGGGTCACATTTGTCTGGTAAACGATAACAATAACGATATTTTTCATTAACGGTACATCCAAGAGCTGCCCTACACTTGATCATACTCACACGACACATCATAAAGTAGGGTGTACATGGTGTACCTTTAAGTAAATATCTCGTAATCTTCATCGTTATCAGAAAATATGACCCACTCTTTATAGACGTCGGTCCATGCTTTTGTAACTGTCAGGTAAAATAAATCTTCAAAACAATAAATATATATTAATAATTAATTCAGTTGGATCATTGCTTATACTATAGCACAGAAATGTCTCATTCTTATGTTTTGACTAAGGAATAAATTTGTTTCATACATGTTTTGTGTAAAGACATTTTGAGCAATGATTATATATGTAAGGTGCATGTATGATTGAACATTGTCTTTAGAGCAAATTTAAATTAAGGATATCTGGGGGTACAGGGCAAATGGGAGAGGAACTCGCGCGATACGTCACGGAGTTGCCAATTTGTGTTTGATTGATTACAATTTCAAAAATTCATAACTCTCTTATCAGTCTCTTCTCGGATTTTGCTGAAACTTTCACTAATCTGTTTCTTTCTTTCCTCTTTTATTCAAATCAACTTAATACCAGGGTGGAATTCCCTTTAATATAAAGTACTAGCAATCCGTGTAATAATAACTGATAGCATGGAGTGGTGATTCAATAAAATTGGCCTAACCCCTGGCTAATATCGAAACAAAATCAACAGTAAATGAATAACATTTTGGAAAGTAAGTAAACTAATAATGCTTTAACTACTAGCGTGCCCAATTTCGGAATCTAACATTGAAAGAGGCCTATAAACGTGAATATTTATAACAAGTCGTATTACCAGATTACATCGCTGAAAATAATGCCTCTTAAACCAATATTGCCATTTATTGCAAACTATGAACAATATAAACAATGGAATATGGGGCATAATGATGTACATGCATAAAGTAATATGTACATTCGTGTCATCAACATTGGTATAGAACAACATATTTAATTTTTATCAAGTTAAACAATATAACTAATAACAGATGGTAATTTTGTTCAATTTCACCAATCCTGGTGCTGCATCCGCATCTAGATTTAACTCTCTGTTTGCCACATGAATACTCTTCTCTAGGATTTGTGTGTAGAATCTGTGCCAAATGGAACAATGGCACAGCAAGTGTTAATAACACCATTTAAATGTCAATCACTTTGATTGTTTTCTTTTATAACTTTAACAATTTGAATGTTTGACTTTATATTAGTTATGTTTATACATAGTACATATCATCGATGCTATGTTAGCATCGATGCTATGCAAGTCTCGAAACTATTTCCAGTACGTTCAGACAGGCCATGATCGACTTGCTTCTATCACCCACTCGTGACTATCCATCGCTCACTCGCTGCCAAAACAATAATTACTGCGCCACACACGGTGACCCGAGTATAATTGCTATTGAAGTTTGTGCATGCAGGGGTCATATCATGCGAAGTTGCGAGAAGATAGCACATTACAAATAGTCACAAGCGCGGTGGGTGATCTGAGGTGGGTCCTGAGATTTACTCCTGCCAAACTCGCTGCCAGAATAGTTTCGAAACCTAGCTCCAATTCGCTTCTATCTCCTGACTATTTGCGTTCAGACAGCGTTTGGTCTTAAAACTATCTGGTCATGACCAAAATAGTCTCGAAACCTAGATAGCATCGATGCTATTACTCTACCTGTGAACGTACCTTCTTCATTTCTTTTTGCTGGATTTCGAGCTTGACACTCCCAGTCTATGCGATTCACTTAGCTGAACGGGCCGGCCGCCGGGGTTACACTACTAGACTAAGTGTACAGGAGGACTCTCGGTTCGTGTATAAGTAATCATATTTCACCAGCTTCTCATTGTACTTGCTGTGGCAGTCACATCATAACATAGAGCTCCTGTCTTCGACTGAGATCCAGATCCCATCAAGATGATGATAGCACGGTATTTCCTACTACACCCTATTTCCTGGAAATCACTTTGCAGGAACCCTATGTAATATACAGTGATTCTCATTAATAATGTTTTCATTAAAGGTTTGCTAAATTTCACTGTCTTAAAATTTGGATTTAAGCATTAGGTTAAGGAAGATTGCCCGATGTACAAAGAGTGTATAGGGTAGCCATTCTACATTAGGTTCGTCAATTCCCTATTACTGTCAGTAAACCTTTACAAACCAACTCGATTCATTCTTTTACCCCTTTTTCGGTATTTGTCGGTAGTTTCATAAATGCAACATAAATGCAACTATAAGTTCTGAGAAGAAGAAGGATCATTATATATAAATATTTTTTTTATTTTGCATTATCGATTCATAATCAAACTAAACACGACTTTATAAAAAAGTTCCCTCTAAAACAAATCTCTGTAATTTATAAATCAGGAACCTTTGAAGAAATCTGAATATAGAGACAGTCATGTAGCTATACTTCTAAGTTACCTTTCATTTTGTCATGCTTCAGTGACCACGCCCTAATAGAAATAACCACTTTTTAAAGTTCACAAGTCCAATGTCATAACTCTGATTCAATGATATCAAAAAATATTTGAAATTTAGGGCATCAGAAGGCATGCAACATAATTTGTATGTGCTCCGTAACATTCCAAATGACCTACCTGTGCGCAAAATTTCACGGTTAAATGAGCACGGGATGAAAATTGGCAAAACTGCAGTGTTGACATCTTTCCCGTAGTAAATTTCTTTTTTTTTGCGATTGAATTCATGTTTTGAAAGGTGTTTTCGACTTTTCCAAACTATATCCATTAATTCAAGGTTAAATGAGCACATAATAAAAACATAAGAATTACCATATTAAAATCATACAGTAGCTATTCCTGTGATTTTGTGCTCTAAAATCATCTGAATAACATTTTTTCCCCCATTATGTTTAAAACCGGTGTACATGTATCAATAATCCTATGGCATTTCATTCAAAATTTCACGCTTCAATGAGCACGTGGGGCTGAATCCTCATTGAATAATTCTATCAAAATGCATGATGAAAGTATGCGATCGCTGCTTTAAACATCAAATTGAATGATAATAGACCTCTTTACTAATTTTATACATACTTCTTGAAGAAAAGTTTGTCTTGACGACTCAAACGCTTGCCGGACCTAGCAACAACCAATGTATGCAATATGGATTCCATCCAGAGAGTTGACATAATGTACAGCAAGTGCACTAAATAGTTGGTAACTAGGGGTTATGGAGAAAGACATGCGTGAATTGAAATACATTATTTAACAGTTCTTTGTTTAGGCAGTTGAACATTGAACTTGACGAGGATTCAAATTTACATGAAATGGAGCGACTGTGCATCAATTTGGCTGCTGTTGTGATGCATTTTGACAGGCAAAACTTATATAATATCTTGAAGTTTGCGATATTTTGTTAAATTCCTTTTACGAAAACTGTGGTACTCCTAAACCAGCTTTGCTGAAGTGAAAGCTGCCGTAGACCTATATGGAAGGAACACATGGAAAGGTACGAGGACTGCATACTTGATAAAGTATTCAACGAAATAGATGTGGACAATGATGACAAGCTGAATTTTGGAGGGAAGGTAACGTCATTTATATGCCTTAATACTGTAGCCGGGTTATGATTCATAACTTATGATATACCTGGGCCTCGTTTCATAAAACTTTTTATCAATGACAAGTTACAATAATTGTTATAAGCTACTGAAATCCTTGAATCTGATTGGGTGAGAGCAAATTTGTCGTAGAAATGGGGCAGTTGATAACAAGTTTTATGAAACGGGGACCTGGCCCGTTTGAATACCTGTTATACAATGTCATGGAAGTTTGATCAAGGACCAAAGCGACGATTTTTTTTCAGCCCGATTTGTTATGATATGAAGATAAATTTGAAGTCATGTTCATTTGTGTTACATTGATTTGAAATGGTATATTGTTTGACCATCCATATTTATTTAAACGGATAGCCTTTTCTAACGAAAAGAAAAACGAATTAACTAAATTTCTTACTAAATATTTTTGTTTTACAATTGGTCTGCACGCAAGAAACGTTGTATCAAAATTAATGTATTTCACATTTCTCTTGATTCGGTTGGCCAAACCTGTAATTACAAACAAAATATCTGTCAAAGTGTTTTTTTATTTTATTTTCGATTCCCTATTTATTTTTTTCCTTTGCCTGTATGCTTCTAATCAGCTATCATTTCTTAAAGTTTATGCCGAGTTCTGCCAACTGGTCATAAATTTTTGATCAACCTTCGCACTTAACATCTTAATATCTTTAAGATTCTTCCCAACCCTCCATTGGGTCTATTCTCTCCCTCTCTTCTATCTGCTTCTTCGTGAATACATCTCTTCTCCGTACTCACTTTATGTTGCACCTCCATCCTTCCCCCTTTCCCCTCTTCCTCCCTCTTTTTTTTCTCTCTCTTTCCTTTTTTCTTCCCCCCCTCCAATTAAAGGAGAATTACGCTCAAAAATAAAGACGATAGTGTTCAAAGGTGTTATTTATTCCTACTTGTTAGACTATATGGCTTTGCGTCAAAATATACGAGATCGATACGAATCAAGATTTTCTGAGCAAAATTTACCATCTGCTAGCAATATGTATCGTCTGCTAGCAGCACATGGGGGCTGCCATTTTGTTTATGTGTACAAGAAGATTTTCTTAATCCAAATGCTCAATTGCCTTTTTCAAATTTAAAACCCATTTGAGATTAAAAATATAGAATAGATATGTCAATTTATTTTTAAACTAATGATTATAGTCTGTTCTTCATAGCATTTTTGGAATCAATTTTTTGATATTTAATCTTCATTCATTTGGTTCTTACTGAGAAAATATGTTTCATTATGTGCAATATTCTATGAATAGAAATTTTATTATGTACTGGGATCAGCAAGTGTGGGGGCGCATGCCTCCGGGCAACAGTGCTGTATTTCACTTTTGTGCACCCTGACCCACTTGTTGTTCCCAATCCTTTTACATGTGCCTTTATGATCTTCTGTATTCTTATTATGTACTTGTCTTGCCATGTTGTACCTGTGCTTATTTTTATGAATGGTGGAATAAATAATAATAATAATAATAATAATAATAATTTCCTTATATATTTCTGTTGAAAATCGATATTTGCTTAATAGAAATCTATTTTCTCGATACTGGATGTATGGGACGGAGCAAATTAATTCAAATTTTATGGATGCTTCTTCCCTGAGCATCTATAGCGGCAAACTATGCATTCACCTGCTTTCGGATAATGGACTTGAAAAGTCAGAATGCATGCTGCATATATTATGTTCTGCTCTGTTTGGCAAACCCAAGAAAATAGATTTTTGTTAAGCAAAACCAGACAATTTAAAAGTATCATTATAAAGATTTAATTTTTATAATACATGTAAACACCCACTTTATATTTTCCCTCACATATGGGATTTTAGGTAATGAAGAAAATCAATTTAGGATTTGGATTCAAAATATCTTCCTGACTGGAACATTTCTCAATGGTTCATGTACAACTCCAAATCAGCAAGAAAATGGCAGCCCCCATGTAAATGAGTAGGAGACGATACCGGGTGTTGGAATATCTTTATTTATACCCTTTTCTGATATCTTATTAGAAAATGATTTAGGCCAATAAGTAGGAATATATTACACCTTCCAATATAAGTAAATTTGTAATCATTCTCCTTTAAGCTCAGCGGTCTAGGAATGTTATCTTTTTATTTCTTTGTATGTAGTTATTTTCTTTTTATATATGTATTATACCATGTTATGTATTATGTTACTAAGGGCACCCTCGCCTCAAGCTTTTGCTTTTAGAGGGGTGTCCTCCAACTATGTATGTACCACATGAATGTGTATTATGTCGTATTTTTGTTAAAAACGCATGTACACATTTTTGCTCTTTTATTACTTTGTACACCTATATTGAAAAGTTGGAAATAGATGTCCTGAAATTGACATTGAATTGAATACTTTATATAGGCCCCCTGAAACCTTCTTATTCATCTATAAACAGATTTAAAAAAAAATCGTACAACCTTTTTACATGTTATACCCATAGCATTACTTAACATGCATACGTTACAATATCGAGACTCGTCTAATCATCAGACATCATTTTTTTAAATATATACATTTAATCGTTGCTCAATGTAAATTATGTAACATTTGTCCCGTTTTGTAATTAAAGTCTCTATTTCTACACATGTCTTTGTGTTTAGTCTTCTGTATTTTCTAAAACAAGTTTAGGTTAAATGTCCTAAATAGGTTTTGTCTCTCTCGCTACATTATCTTCCGCTCTTCCCACGCCCACTTCATGTACATTTCACGCTCTTTATCATTCGTTCCCTTTCTTCTCTCTTTACTTTCTCTCCCAGGACTGGCGATGACAATAAAACAAACCCAGCCACTCAAAGAATGCAGAAATACAATTGAAATAAATTATTAAAGTGTACACTGAGATTATTTTAAGAATGGAACATTTATCGCTTGAGAAATGATTATCCTTATGCATTTCATTTGATATTAAGGCCACACGAATGATTTATAATGATGTCTACACATTTCGTAACTGTCTTTACATATTTTTTTGTGGACATGTATCACAAAAACATTTAGCTTTTAAAGGGTATTTATTACAAAAAACAGATTTCTCGAAAAAAACGATTTGCCGTTGACAAAAAGTTCACCCTGGTACTTCGTTGATTTTGATAAAAGCGGAAAATAGGAGAAAACAAATAATTAATGAAAGTCTGAGAAAAATTCGATAAGAAATAAAAAAAGTTATGATTTTGGAAGTTGTATTCAATCAAACACTGAATGGAAACCGCACTATTACGTATCTAGTGAGGTCCTCTTCCTTTTGCCTTATACAGAAAATTTCATAAATTCATACATTTGTTTCATACAGGATTTGTGTAAAACATTATGTGCAATGAATTATGTATAATTAGATATTTTCTTGAGAGAATGATTTGTCTTAGTACATACAGGGTAAATGGGCGAGGGACCTCGCAAAATACCTCGCGTAGCTGGGAATTTGTGATTTATTATATTTATTACAACTTCAAAAATCTATAATTTTCTATTATTGGAATTTGTTAAAACTTTAATTGATCTGTTTTTTCTGCTTCCTTTAAAATCAAATTAATATCAGGGGGAACAATCCTGTTGATCATGTCAATCATGAGAAGTGATCTTACGCTTCAAGCTTAATACAACCTTCTCCCCAGAAGAACATACAGAACAATAATTGTCCTCATAGTTTGAGTCGGCTCCCTAATCTATAAAAGTAGAGCCCTAAAAAACACCAGATGCATGAGCAAGAAAAGCAAAAATATCTTCACAGATTGGGTTTATTTTAGTTGGGTACCGCATATCGTTTTATGCCTGGATGTATATAAAAGGAAAATCAACAATTTGTAAAATTGAAAAATGCTAACTTATCAACTATTTATGTCCCTATGTATTCTATTCAGATACATGACTTACAACAGAAAAAAAAAAGAAAACAAGTAATAATATGTTGACGATTTTAAAGATTTTGAAGAGGAGAAGCTCATCATTTATGCAATCTAAAAAATCTGTCATTAATGTAAAAACTAGGATGAAACTTGAAACTTGTATTGATACTCCAATTCAGTTTCCTTTACATGCAAATACAAATATATGAAGAAAAAATACATAATTTTATTTTATTCAACAGAATACAATCATGTAGACAATTCAGTTTTTACTGCTACACCACCACCATTATCATTGCAAATATCTACTAACCCTGCTGAGGAAAATTAATTGTATACTCAGCACATAGATAAATGATTACATGCACATTGAATTTCAGGTGAAATACACTTTATCACCTATGATCACCACGCTTTGGGCTGCACCTGAATCCATGGCCACCACTAGAACTATCATTTGAAAAAACGCACCTATATCCACTATTAATTAAAAAGCCTTATTGTCGATGTGAAAAAAAAAATGAATTTTTAATCTTAATTGATGACAAGACTCATCTGAAAGAGTACATGTGTCTTTTGATACAAACAGAACAATATGAAACTATGTTTTAAGACGTTACACCAAAACTGTACATTTAAACTTTAAACAAAAAGAGAAATCAATAAGAAAATCAGTTGATTTTGAATTGATTTTTTAAAAGTACAACAATGAAACTGAATCAAAACTGTTCTAATTCTCTTTGTATTGCGTGGCAAGTGACCCGCATCCTCATTCGACCAAAGCCCTGTCAAGGTCCACGACTAATCCACCATTTACTCCCTCCTGCCACTTTAGTAACATTCTAAAATTAGCATCTGTAAGGGCTGGGTTTTCTCGTCGTATGTTGTCGAAAAGGGCTGGTTTTAGACCTAAGTTAACGGCCAAAGGCGTATAATAGTCTGCATGAAGACGTGACGACAGATTTGTAAGTTAATTGGTCGTAGCGGTTCTTCCCGTCCTAAATTTTTGAAAGGAACAAAAATGAAAGCATTTAAGAAGGATTGCGATAAGAACTGAGATAGAAAGCAATAAAGGGAATTTTAGAGATTGGATAGGACCACATAATTTATAAATTAAGATTAAATTTAAAATAAAAGAAATCACCTGAAGATTCATCAATCTTTACTATGTTGTTTTGCCAATCTTATATTATAATACACTAAGGATTTCGGGCTCTTTTTTTTGTTCAAATAGGCTCCTCCCCTGGCCCTTTCGTTCCCCGCCTTTTGGTACCCACGGGTGGGGAAGGGTTCTTAGGGTGGTGGGAGGCACATCTTGAGGGCTGACGTCCCGTCCATATTTCATAAATTCATTTTTAAACATTGAATTTCCGCAGGGAGTAGGCCTAATAATTCCACCAACCCATGAAGCGGGTTTGTAGCTTCAGGCCCAGCCAACCCATATACCTTTCCCTGTGAAGGGGAGCTATGCCAAAGAACAGCATGGCCATATATCCGCGTGGCTTCAGTGTACAGTACAGTATTATACACACGTGGTAGATCGTTCGCACGTACGTGTACAGGTCATCATACAGGTATAGAGTTACATCATTTGAAGCTTCATGGTCACACACACAGTTTAGTGTGTATGTTTCACGGCGAATGCGTATAATGATATTAATCCATTCTCCCCTCGCCCTGGGGGTGATGAGATGACAATGGAATGGGGGGGAGCTGGAGGGGGGGGGGGGGGGGTAGTAGGGGGAAGTCAATCCGTCGGTCCTCCCAAGACCCATATAAGGGGGCCATAATCCCCCTGAAAATAAAATGACAAATTCATTTTTTCTCATTATTGCATCCTTTACAGGGGACGTACCGCTAATTATGGATGTTACTCTGAGTATTAATAAACAACATGGCAAGATCAAATCGCTCCCTCTAGGTCTATGCATGGATATTCTACTCGAACATTATTATATCCATATCAATTTTCATCAAGATTAAAAGGAATTTTCTTCAGAACTCATGCAAGCTTTGGATAAATAAGACATATTCACATGATCAGGGGCGGATCCAGAATTTAGTATAAGGCGGGGAAAACAAGTGCAGGTTTGTCAACTTTTGGAAAAGGCAGACCTGGGGGGGGGGGGGGGGGGGGTTGCGAGAATTTGTTTTTCGTTAGACCTAGAAAATTCGCTCAGGGGGGGGTGGTTATGGGGGTCCCTCCATAATTCTCTGACAAGCAAAAAAAAGAAGGTTTCATTCTAAAAGGGGGGGGGGCACAATCAAAAAAAGGGCGGATCGTCTATGGTCAAAATGCATACTTTCTTGCCATTGAACGGGGGGGGGGGTGGGGATGGCACGGGCCAGAAGCACCCCCCCCCCCCCCGGGTCCGCCAATGGACATGTTGTAAATACTTCTTGGTAAAAATAACTTTACCCGACTTTTTTATTTATTCACTTGATTATTGTAACAAATATACGGTACGGTGATTAATCATAAACACAGCTAGCGCCCGTGGATGTCCACGGGCTGCTTCTGCTAGTATGATATAATCGGTCTGATAGTTATATTGCAGGTGTTAGTAATAACAAGACCAAGAACAACAGAAAAAGACAGCATCAACAACAACGAAATCGGTAGATGTTCTTCAAAGGGCGGAGCAGGAAAAATATTTAGAACTGCTAAACGAATGGAAGTCAAGATCAGAAAATCCAAAGGAAGGAAAATAAAAATTCATACTCTTTTGGAACATTATACCCGTATTAATAAAAAGATTCCCCTGAGTTCAAGTATCGTGGTATGATATGTATTGTCGTGTAGCAGTGTATATTCTAAAAAAAGTGGTCCCGAGTATGTAATCTGCTTCTTTTGGGGGGTAAAAATTTTATTTAAAATCACGAACAGAGATCCATTAGTCACACTCGAATCTTCTATAAGAAGGAAGGACGTTAATTAGTTTGTTCCAAAGTCCTCATCGTTTTATTGATTGTGTCTTCAAGGTCTTAAATTAGAATTAAAGTTAGATAACTTAAATTGTAGTTATGTGTTGATATTCCTTTCATCCCCAAAAAGTAAATGGGAGGATCCACTTGCTTCTACGTTTGTAGGTACGCGACCTTCACATAATACGACATAAGAAATTCTGAATATTGTTATATGTATTTTTCATATTACAAGAATATGTGAAACTGTTAACTAAGGAAACATGTATATCACAGCTTACCCGCTAGTGCTGGCTGAGGAGGAGGCTGTTGCTTGTTGCTGGCCTGCAAATAAAATCAACCGAGTCTGTGTCTGTGAATATATTTTCCTTTCCAAAAATATAGGATTTCTCGTTCAAATTCGTAAGCTGGCCACACGAATTCATTTTATGAGCATTCAAATTCACCGATTCTGCCACCGTAGCTGTGTTTTATCTTTCAAATTTGTTTTTTAGCATTCGATTTCATAAAACTGTCATTCAAAAACATTTTGTTTGCATTCGAATTAAAACGTGTTTCGTCTTTGGAGAATTTTCATTCAAATTAAAGCAAGACGATTGGCGATTATGTAATAACGCCCTCCGTGAATTCAAATTCATTTCTTTGCATACAAAATGAACACGTTAATCATATAAATGCGCTAGCTTCGTTCCGTGCTATATTCATTTTAAATTATACGGTATAGTGAGCAACAAACATTTCACTTGCTCCCACTAGGGTTGTATACCCACTAAATCAACACTATTTAGCAACTGAACGATCTATATATTTTTTTTATACCTAGTCACATCACCGACATGTACAATTAGCAAAGTGTGTGGTGTGGGACATTACATGATGGGACATTACATGCTGGGACATCGCTTTATTTTCATGTTTGTTTATTTGTTCATTTTTTTTGTTGAAAATTTATTCGGCGGTCATGATCTCTTTTGGGCCATTTATATTTGTGTACATTATTTTCTACCACAGTCATAATCACAATCACCATCCTAATCGTGGGGTGGGGGCATGTCCCCCCTGTCCCCCCGCCTGTTGATACCCATGACGCTTTAGGTGGTACTTCTTAAACACATCACCGGGTATTGATAAAGAATAAAGCTCACTTTTGTTAGATGAGAAAAATGTGCATATACCATAAGTTTGTAATGATAGGCGAATTTGAATGAAAACTTTGTTATGTTGAATGACCAGGTGTGAAATTGAATGATCCGGACGTCCGCTTTGCCAGCGTTGACGAATTTGAATGCAAACATGCGCATTTTTTACCGGTTGTTAAATTGAACGATACAAGTGCAAATTACATTGACCAAAGAAGTAATTCAAAGGGACGAAGTGCCATTTTGAATGACATTCTCAAGCCTGCATCCGTATTTCGGGAATTTGAATGACCCATGTATCAAAACGAATGAAAACCTATATTATCTACATGGCAGCAATGCAGTTTCAATCGAATACTTTAACTTTGATTCTGCCATGTAATGACTTGATACCATAGCCAAGAAAATGTATTTCAAAGTTTAAAGTTCTTTATCTTCCACATAATATTTATGTATTTACATTATTGTTTTAAACAAGTACATATCGAAATGCACATAAAAATTAAGAACAAGAATTTAACAATTATATACATAAGCATAGATATAACAGAACATTATATAAAAAGACTTGAGTGTGATTTACAGTAATAAAGCAAACAAAGTATAAAGGGAAGCATAATTGAGGGTTCTATTAAGAAAGCATGGCTTGTATTCCATAGACCCTGTTTTAAAATATAAATAGTTACAGATATATCAAATAAAAAAGGAGGGGATGGGGGTGAAAAGGAAAAAAAAACACGGATAAGAACAATACTGGACAGAAACAGGAGAAAAACAGAAATGTTGTGAACAAGCGATGAGGGGAAAGCGATAAAAAATAAAGAAACAGAAATAGCTATAGAAGGGGAGAACGAGAGATAGATAGTACTGTATTTATATTATTTACGCTCTGTGTTTTTTTAAGTGCGACGTATCAATTTGAATAAGCCAGTTCGGGGTTAGCGCATGGTACAAATGACCCCAAATATCCACAGATATTTTAGACATGGAGGGTCCTTTTATGTGCACTTCAGAGAAATAACTCTGGGAGTGATAGAGGTGCCTCATGAATAGCTTTTGTTTCCCCCTTTTAAAAAGAATACTTCCACCTGGATATCAGGGAATGCACCATTAGTGCATAATTGAATAATGATTACATGACATTCATGAGCACATATCGAATATTAGTGTCAGTGGGTTTTAGAATTTTGTACAGATGACCTTTATCTGCTCATGCTCATCTCCGAAGTGGCTTATTGCACTCAGAGTTCTAAACACATCTCAAGTAGCTGCTTTAATTACATAGGGGGGGGGGGGGGGGGTGGCATTCCTTTTGGCGCCTCTAATATATATATTATAAACATCTCATTTTTAGTGGAATGGTTGATTTCCTTCGAATTCTGGCAAAGAACCATTTTTTAAGTGCGGTGTAAGCTTTCTCATGCTTCTTTGTTAGTTTGATGTGGCTCTATAACGCTCTGTATACCAGTTAAAGTAGCTATTCAAAGAAAATCACAAATATGGCAATTAATGTATCACTAGAAACTGGGAAGCTTACAGATGGCAATCGTATAAGTTTTATGTCAACTGCGTATCTGATGCTTATAAAAACAACACAAATAAAAGCTCTTCTCAGCATCTGGAATATCCGAGGATTCGCCAGAAATATAGCGATGTTTTGATGTCGTCACACTCGGGATCGTTCCTGCTTAAGCAGACGACGTCCTATAATGAATTATATTATAAACATCTCATTTTTAGTGGAATGGTTGATTTCCTTCGAATTCTGGCAAAGAACCATTTTTTAAGTGCGGTGTAAGCTTTCTCATGCTTCTTTGTTAGTTTGATGTGGCTCTATAAAGCTCTATATACCAGTTAAAGTAGCTATTCAAAGAAAATCACAAATATGGCAATTAATGTATCACTAGAAACTGGGAAGCTTGCAGATGGCAATCGTATAAGTTTTATGTCAACTGCGTATCTGATGATTATAAAAACAACATAAATAAAAACTCTTGTAAGCATCTGGAATATCCGAGGATTCGCCAGAAATATAGCGATGTTTTGATGTCGTCACACTAGGGATCGATCCTGCTTAAGCAGACGGCGTCCTATAATGAATGAACGTAATTGCAATGCAATTATTTATCAAATTATAAAGAGTTTGGTGTATTTAAACATGACCTTATTTCACACCATTATAAAGGGAAAGTGAAACTGATTCTGATAGCTAAAACCGTTTGATTGTAAATACACAGGAGAAGGGTCAATGATCAATGAAATAAACCCCACTTTCAAATTGAAAAGCCCTCCGAATAATAGCAGGATGCTATTCGTTCCCTCTTGAAACGCCGAACATGCCCCGGTGCAAGCAGCTGAAAATACAATGGCGTCTTATTTTGTTTACAAGTGACTGATTCCTTTATTTTTTTAACGCTGCATTTTTCATCAAAATAATACCATACACGAAGTTAAGAGTGAGGCAACAGACTAACATTAAGACTGACGCTAGTGAAGGAAGAGAAATAAGTGAAGAGGAGATGACAAAATAGGCTCTGATAAATGTGTAAGATGTTATGGGACATCGTCTGCTTAGACCGGACTGGTCCATGGTGTGTCGTCACATATCTCAGCAGCGTTCGATGAGCTCTTAAGCTGCTATATCGGGGGCTGTATTTTACCGTTTTATAATTGATAATAATCATTAATTCAAATGTTTCCAAGCGTTGAATTTGGATAACCTTGTTTAATTTATGCCATCTATGCAATAATAAGTATTAAGCCAATATTTAAAATCATTAAAGTTCTACTTTAACATTTTGTACTATGGGATCCAATGGCTATGAAGATTCAGATCCATGTATATTTATCATTATGTATGACGGAAAAAAAATGGCCTCCACTATAGGAAGAACAAGTAGAGAGATGGACAGAGCTATCTAGCGAATAAGGATGAGGGAGAGACAAATACCACAAATTAATATGAGGCGAAAAGAGAGATAAAATAGTAATAAGAATGCAGTTGGAAGGAGACAGACTAGAAAGGAGATATAAAATATACAATAGACAAATGGTGGAAAAGGAAAAAAGAAGTAGACCAAAACAAAAAAAACCCCGAACAAAACAATGGAAGACATGATAGAGAAGTGAAGAGAGTGGGAAAGAGAGAGAGAGAGAGAGAGAGAGAGAGAGAGGTGGAGTAGAGTGAGAACCAGACATAGAGACAGAGAGACAGAGAGAGAGAGAGATCCAATATGAAGAGAGAGAGAGAGAGAGAACCATACAGCGAGAGAGAGAGAGACACACAGATAGACAGAGAGCGAAAGAGGAAGAGAGCGATAACCAGAGAGGGGGAGAGAGTTGAGAGGATCAAACCATTAAACAAAATGAGGTATAAACATGACTTAGACCATGGGATGACCACTGAAATTCTCACTTTCGTGGTCCGTAATTTCACCCACCTAATTTCATCTTTTAAATGTTACTACTGAAAAATACAAAAACACTAATGACGTATGTTGCCATTTGCAAAAAGTGCAATTTTGTTCAAAAATGATTATTTTGTAGCAAAACCACAGAGTTTAGCACAGCATTCCCACTACATGGAAGTGCCAGGCTCTTTCCCTTACATTTACCTGGCTGTAGAACAGCATGGCATGGCCAGTGCACACTTAATGACAAAACCTATGTGTTTTATAATTTTATTTATTTACATTAGGGAGCTTAAATTTATTATAAATAAAGCTGTTTTAGGGGGCCAATATCAAAGACAATATAGAGAGTGTAGTCTGCTACCAAGTTTCAAAGCTTGGCAACAATCATGTTTACAGTCAGTACCCATAGTTATCTTAAACTATAACCTTTCATATATAATCTGATATAAAAAATTCATTTGAATAGCCACAATAACGTATTTGTATATTGATGCAATCTTGACGTATAATTAATCGTCAATATTTCACATATTAATTAGGAATCATTGTCATAGAATAATTACACATTTATGGATTGGAATATTCGCGTTCAGATTCCGCAGTCCAAATTATCCTTAAATACCAACTTTTGATTGAGAGCACACTGAATGTTTTTGAATAACCAAGTCCCATCACAGTGATAAATTGCCATTTCCAAGCTTCGCAACATTCTTATTTAGATTAAGCACCTAAAGTTGAATTAAAATATCACCATTCTTGCAGTTTGATAAAAGCATTTTTCAGTTAAAAAGGCCAAAATGTTGGATTTGCATACATATGAATAATTTGCATCAATAATCAGGTATCAATATTTCACATAATTAGGAATAAATTCCCTAAATGTACCCGAATAATCTTTATCCATCATTGGACCCTCTATGTCCTTTACGATATGAAAGTTCACCCACCGTATCCAATCAAAAATAAGTCTTCACTTCCTGTAATATAGTCAATGGGGATTTGACAACCGCATCTTCCAGCGCCATTTGCCACGGAACTAAGCCATAAGGAAGCAAGCACAGCCAGGATAGAATGCCTCCATTATTGTACATCAGTCCTAATTGGCTGGTCACGCCCATTTCTTCCAACCCCCACCGTGCCTGTCCTATCAAAGAAGAGCATGTTTTTAACAAGCCAAAGCATAAGCTATTGCCAAAGGGTTGAAGTCATGAAGCAATCTGAACGCAATTACTATCAGCAAATATTTCTATTAGTTTCCTTCCGCATTTGTTACTTCATATTGTTTTTATTTCAATATAACTTATTTCGGTGTTAGGAATCTGTAACTGATTATTTCGGATGAATCCTAGCACAAAATATTCGTATGGTTTCTCCTGGCATATTGGAGCATGACGTCATATTGGCCAATCTCGTAATGACGTCAGAATTTCTGCTTTCGCAGAGAGAGCGAGCCAACAAGCAAAATGAGACATGTTTGTTAATTATTGTATCAGCAATGAATATTGCTTAAATTGCGTAATGAGGCCTCATTAAAGTGATTAATCGCCACTTCCGAGGTATACAACTTTCATATTCAGATTAAGTACCCAAAGTTACCCTGAAATATCACCTCTCACTTGTGATTTGATATTAGCATTATAATTTAAATAGCCCAAAAATGGATTTGCATAATTAGGCATCAATGCTACAAAAAAAAACCCCCTTATGTATGGATTGCAAATATTCACATTCAGATGATGCAGGCCAGATCAGCCTGAAAATAATACTATTTTTTTAACTAGAAAAGTCCATTGCCGCGCAATGCGAATGTATTCCCCCGGCAATAGCAGCGATTCGAAGTAGGGACAAAGAACCTCCCCTAATGTACAATGCGTGTAGTTTAGAATATGTTTCTCTATAGAAAATTCGAAAGAAATCTGTCAAGAAATGTGACCTCAGAGCGCACACAAGATATCCACTAAAATATGACCTTTGACCCTATGAAGACGGAACACTGGAGGCAGCATCACCAAAAACTGTAGAGGTCTAGAATAATCTATGATGGACCTCCATACAAAATCTGAAAGAAATCAATCAACAAATGTGTCCTCCAGAATGCATGCAACCAATATAAGACATTTGGCCCTATAAAAAACGGAACACTGGGGGCAGCATCAGCAAACACTAAAAATGTGTAGACTTCACAAAGACACACCTTCATATAAAATTTGAAAGAAATCTGTCAAGAAATGTGGAAGTTAGAGCTCACAAAAAACCTTTGACCCTATAATGGACAGAACATTGAGGGCAGCATCACCAAAGAGTAAAGATGTGTAGATTATACCAAGTTACATCTCCATCATTATACGTCAATAAATGCAGAAGTAAGAGTGCATGAAATGGACAAATGACCTTTGACTCTATAAAGGACGGAACAATGAGAGCAGCATCACCAAAAAGTAAACATGTGTAGATTATACCATGATACATGTACATACAAAATTTGAAAGAAATCCATAACAAAATGTGGCCTGCAGAGTGCATTCACGCCATGCCCTGAAGTATGACCTTTGACCCTATAAAAGACGAGACACTGGTGGCAGCATCACCAAAAACTATAGGTTTTTAGGTTACACCAAGAGAGTCCTTCATGCAAAATTTGAACGAAATACGGGGATACAATTAATAAGTTACCAGTGTTTGTGTATCATATAGGTTAAACAATGAATTATGCATAAATTTGCATAATTAGACCTCATTAGAATAATGTGCCTGTTTCAAGCTTCATATTCATATTTGAATTCAGCACAAAAAAGTATATAAAAAATTATGTCCCAACTTCTCAGGTGGGGCGAAAATGTGAACAACGAGAATGAAAAACAAAGCCTATCTTTCCATGATCTAACTGTGCCAAGGGGTCAACTCTTGGTCTGTGCATTGTCAATATATTATCACACACAGCGAAGCCTTTTGTTACATTCGTGTTGTAGCCGAACTGCCCTTGATCTCCCCAGCGATTAGTCCATTTTGACTGTAATGTACAGTCAATTGGTGTAGATCATCCTCGTAGAACTATTTTAGGTTTACAGCATCAATTCAAACTCCAAACTTCAAACAAAAAGTATACGATGACCATGCCTCTCTCAGTAAATCTGCAATACCGCATGACCATGCCTACTTTTCTCTCAGAAAGACCTCAGTACGCAGGACCATGTCAATCTCCTCTCAGGACCGCTTGACCATGTCACTTCCTCTATCACGTCAGCTCTTAACTTGGAAGACCGCACGACCATGCATGGTTTTTATCTCGCTCACCAGTATTTCGCACAACCACCATGACCATACATCTCGTTCTTACTTAAAAGAAGCTAAGACGAGGAAAGACAAGTTGACAACTTTTGTTCTAAGTTTTGAGGAACTTTACTCATGCATTGCTCAACCTTAAGTCTTTCCGTCTGGTTGTAAGAGGGAAGTGTAACTTCACTGGATATAAGAGGTTCGCAAACCTCAGTGCTGCGGCAAGGCCTACTAAAGTAAAGCTAATTTGTAAACCTGACCTAACCAAGGATATTTGAAGCTAATATTCAGGTGGTCATTACATTGCTAATTAAAAAAAAAGTGGAAGAAATGTTTCAATAACTAAATCAATGAATCAATAACTTAAAAGCATTTTATGGCTATTTTTTCAAGTCAAACGAATAAAATACTTTAATTTACAAATGATAAATAGAGACTTTGATTCTAGTGCTCGTAACAATCTTATAGCCAAAACATTAAAATCAAATGCAACAACTCGTTACCTAATGAATGGATTCATAGAACCGATTAATGACTTTACTATACGAGCTATGTACAGTCAAATTCACCTTTCTAAATATTTCAGAGAATTAATTTTGATCTCTTTCCTATCCAGATACCTATTCAATACTATTTCGTTAAAATATGGTTATATATGGTTAGAAACATAAGTATAAGCATAGTATAAGTTTTGGGATCAACTATAGTCCATCATTTTAGTTGGCAGTTTTTGAGGCCTTCTCCCAGTGGCGTCAAAAGGGGCAAAACTTCCGAGGAAATGATGAGCGGAAACTCCTGGAGGAGATTCGTATTTTCTTCTCGCCAGCCCTCCAAGATGTTTTTTCCTTCTCCAGCCCTCCAAATGTCGTTCAAAGAGAAAGAGAGAGGGGTGGGGGTACTAGTGGTGAGAATATTTGTTTTCTCCACCCCTCCAAAAGGGGTGGAGGGGGGGGGGGGAGTTACCAGATTTGATGGTGTCAGGTTTTGCTCCATAATTCTCTCACAAAAAAAGTTATCAGTTTTAAATGAAAGGGGCCACAATATATACTTGTCTTTCAAAATCTTTTTTTGGGGGTCAATAGTTGTCAGGGGGTAGTCTCCCCCCCCCCCCCTTTGGGTACGCTAGTGCCTGCTCCTGATGGACTAGTTGGCAGTCTGCATACAGCTCTACTGAAACAGCTCTACTTAAAATTAAGAATGATCTCTTAATGGCCATGGACAGACAGAAAGTTACATTGCTGATCTTGCTCGACTTAAGTGCGGCATTTGATACTACTGTTCATGATGTTTTAGTAGACACATTACGTACTTGTTTTGGTATTGATGGAACAGTTCTTGATTGGATCGAATCTTATCTTACTGATAGGCAGCAAAAAGTACGAATTGATGAGGTTGATTCAAATATTTTAAAGGTATTACATGGTGTACCCCAAGGCTCGCGCCTTGGCCCTTTACTTTTCACTTTATACACTAGCAAACCTATCAAAGACATCCAAGAAAATTTTCCTATGGTCTCTTGTCATTGCTTCGCAGATGACACTCAGTTATACATTTCTTTCACTCCTAATCAAGAAACGCATGAAAAAATATCAGTTTTTGAGGCAAGCATTAAGTATGTACGCTCATGGATGCTTCAAAATAAACTTAAGCTAAACGAAAGTAAGACAGAATTTATGATAATTGGAACATCCCGACAAATATCAAAACTTGTCACTAGCATAAGAGTCGGTAATTCAGTTGTAAATTCATCCAATACTGTAAAAAATGTGGGTGTTTGGTTTGATACCACTCTGAACATGGAGGCACATATATACAAGAGTGTGTAAAGCAGCTTTCTATATACTCTACAATCTTCGTCACATTCGAAAATATCTAGACCAGAAAAGTGCAGAAACTTTAGTGCATGCTAATGTTATTAGTAAGATTGACTACTGCAATGGATTACTGCTTGGTTTACCAGAGTCACATAAAATGAAGCTTCAACGTATACAGAATGCCTGCGCTAGACTAGTTGTTAACTCCTCAAAATTTGCCACATTACTCCTCTTTTAAAAACGCTTCATTGGTTGCCAGTGAGGCAGCGTATTGCTTTTAAAATTTTCTTGTGTTTAAGGCCTTAAATGGTCAATCTCCAAATTACATTTCTGAATTAGTTACTTTAAAATCAAATCCACATTCATATAATCTTAGGAGTACAAGTAACACATTGCTTCTAAAACTTACAGGACTAAGGTGACAATGGGAGATTTTTCTTGCGCAGCATCTAAGATTTGGAATAATCTTCCTTTTAAATTAAAATTAGGAATTCCCAGTCAGTGCGCTTTTTAAAGACTCAGTTACCGGTTGCGGAAAACCCACCTGTTTGTAGAAGCTAGTCCTGAACCACGCTTTCTAAAAATATATATTTGTATTTAAAAGAAATTTAAAGATGTATCTTTTGAGACCATGTTGTAACTTGTAATACTGTACTCCATGGTCCATGGTAATACTCTTGTACTTATCCGATAATGCATTCGATACATTTATGATATCCTTAATATCTAACGTGCATGTACGCTCACGATTACGTCATGGGACACGACGTAATTGTGAGTCATGGCTTCTATATCATTATTTATACAGTGTTTACTATGCTGCGACATAGCGTTAAAAAATCTTCACATTGAAATAACAGCTGCAGATCCCCTTACAATAAAGTCTGTTTATCCTTTCCTGTCTTGGAGAGTACCCGTGCGTCACCGTTCGTGTGACAATCTTTGTCTACGTTCTGTAATGTTTTCGTTTTTCTGTTCAGTTCCTCCCTTCCTATAGCTTACTTTTCCTTTCTTTATTTAATTCATCTTTTCTCCCTTATATGTCTGTAAACTATTTATTAACTGGGGCCTATCCACAACAAGCCTAGCTTTTACTTTATGCCCATCCACTGTATTATATGAACGTAAATCTTTGAATTACATGTACTCTCTTTATTTTCAAATTCTTTCATTAATGTGACATATCTGTTCTTGAATTATGTAACCGATTTCTATTATTTCAGAATGTATTCCAAAATGTATGATTTTTATTTTGATTGATTTGTGTGGAAATAAACTAAAATGAAACTGAAACTGAATACATAGTTACATGAAGAGCAAGCTGTAAAAGTCAACTCTCTGTAGAAAGGTTTTTCAGTGAACGTTGTATAGAAAAAAGACTCTTATCAGTTAAAACTACCTGGGATAACGTCTATATCATACCATACAGCACTGACATAGCAATCATTTATAAATCATAGAAATCAATTGTCATGACTTTGTAGTAAATTGAAGTAGGGATCGTGAAGTGACTGTGATCCTAGGCAAACACCGTATGGATTCATTGGATCGTCATTGTGAGAATCGACGACTGACGATTATTATTATTTGATGATTTGGTATTAACATTTGTGCTCTTTAGATATTTGATTTCATTCCATTTTGTTACTCCTTCGTTTTTACACGCTATTCTATTCGATACTGTTTTTATTTGTATTTATTCATCCCAAAAAGAGTATTGCAAGTTGGATCGATCGGGGACACTAATAGGGTTTCGGTAATTTAGTTCGCATGCCTCAATATAGCTGTCTCAAAGTAGTTTGTTTCATTGAGATTTGAAGCTTTGTTTAAAGGGTCACTAAAATAAAAAAAAAATAATTGCCCATTTTTCGTAGGCAGGTGTCATCAGGAGCCAAAAAATATCCATCACACAATTTTTTATGCATTCAGTCATATTTTATGATCATTTGAAAAGTATATTTTTGCTGATTTACACAGTCATAAGCCCCGCCCCTAAAAGAAACCCATCGAAGCGACATCGTAATCACGTGATCTGTGACGCATGAAAAGTAAGGGAAAATATTCCACTAACCTATACCGTGCGCGCCCGGAGGCCCCCGGCAGGCCCAGCCCGGTGCCGAGCATGATATTCACCGCATCGACCATTTGCATTGCGTATTTTCGTGTGTTTAATTCCTCACAATAACTTTAATTTTGGGACACAGTTTCATCAATAATGCCTAATCGGTGTATAGTTGCGGGCTGTAGCAAGACCCCTAAAGATGGTAAGCCTACATCATTTTCCTAAAGATGAAAATCTACGGAAATTGTGGGTCGCAAATGTAAAGCTCACGCGGGCAGAGTGGCAAGGGCCGGCCAAGTGAGTGGAGTACAATCTGCAGCGATCACTTTACCGAAGATGATTTGGAGCATCCTGGCCTGTATTCCGAATTTGGCATGAAGAGAAGGATAAAGCTAGCTAAAGGATTCAGCTATTCCAACGATCAGACTTGGAGTCAAGTCTTCTAATCTGTTTTTCAACGACAACAGCTGCAGCAGCTTCACCCGTAGACCGAAAATTCTGTCTCTCGCTCGTTAGCTAAGACGACCTAACGAACGAGAGACAGCATTTTCGGTCTAATTCACCCGTAACTCCAGGGAGCTCCAACGCGTTGGAGCTCCCTGGAGTTACTTCACCCACGGCCCTTCACCGTATTCTGCGAGGGGTTCAAACATATACTACTATAGTGGTCGAATTTCCCCTTGCCACTCGAACTTCTTTGCCTTCGGGGTCTGATAAATCATCTGCCAGTAAATCAGAGTTCGTATCTGCATGGCTCAGAAAAGTCCTCCAACTCGGAATCGCGGGCACTTTTCCTCTCTCTGTATAAGTTACTCGAATTCAGCCAAAATCTAAGTCAGTACTTATGAACTATGTAAAGCGAAGTAAAAAAAAAAGGGCCGTAAGTGAAATAAACAAAACAAAAGCGTTCACCAGTCGCTATGTACGAGGGGAACATAGTCACTGCCGTACTAAAGATGTGTAGAACATTGTACAATCATACAGACGCATAAAACGGCTGTGCACGCGTTTATGACCAATGCAAAACTTTCGTTCGGCAAGCTCAGATGGATGAGAACATTGTTCAAAAGAAAAGCTAAAAAACAAAACAAGAGCTGTATATTTGGGCAAAAGCGTTTTCTGATCTTGTAGAAAATATATTGCTAATGATTATTCACTCCTAAGATTATATTGATTAATTTCCTATTTTCATAAATTGTCCGTTGAACAGAGGGGTCAAATACCGCATTCTGTGTAGAATATTATATGCTGCAGCCTGCAGATCTTGTGCCTCTTACTTTTCATACGTCACTTGGGGGTTAGCCAATCAGCTCACGAGTTTTAAGGAACGGTCCAAAAACCTCTACTTTTTTACCCCTTTTTCGCCAAAACGAGACATAATTTGGACAATCGATTGGCAGATTCGTGATTAGAAGGCAAAACTACATGGAAAGAGCACCCATTTTTTCTCTAATTTAGTCAACCTTTAAGAGTAAATTTGCTATCAATATTTGGGGAATGCTTTTTTTTAATTGCCATTTTAAATAAAAACAACAGATTTTTAACATCAAAATTTTATTAAATGAAGATTTATCTTTCTATGTACCTTTATATATGACATGTTTGAGTTGAAAAATTCCTTTTTTATCCACGATTGGAAATGCAGTTGTTGTTTATCAATTAATATATCAATATTATTCCAAAGTATCTCCTGATATTTTCTTCATCAAATTTATTTCCATAACGAATTTCTGAACATGTGCAAAGCAAATCCGTATAAAACGTTGAAAGGTATTTTTTAACGCAACTCTTTGATGTGTTTGATATAATAATAATAATAATAATATTCCGTTCTTTTATAGCGCATAACACGTTATGATATATACGTCTCTATACGCTTCCAAAGGGTTTGGATATTATTACCCTGGATTTAGCTCCGGCAGCCGTAATCAGCGCAAGTGCATTTCAAGGAATAAATCCTGCCAGGTACCCATTTACTACACCTCGGTGGAGAGTGGCAAATGTGGATTAATGTCTTGCCGAAAGACACTAGTGCCGGGCTGAGATTCGAACACTCAACCCTTGGATTGAGAGTCAAGTGAATGAACCACCATACCATGACACCTCCACATGACATGAAAATGAAAATAATGTCTTCCACATTGCGTCATCTGCATTAACTCTTACTATGCCAAGGGGTTTAGCTCTCTTCAAAAGTTTACCAAAATGTGATCAATGCTTGCTTTTCAAATGAGTGAACTTCATTAACCATCTACTATTTTACAAAATATTGTGTACAAAACTTGTAGGAAATTTATTACCATTTCTTATGATACCAAATATTCCTGTACCCAACTTTAAGCATAAGAATTATTGAAAAATTACATTTGAGTTTCTATTTTGTCATTTTTTGCTTCCTCATTTGTATAGTACAGGCCCGTAACTAGGATTTTTGCGGGGGGTTCAACATTGGAAAAAGTGGACCTTTCTGAGGGAGCGAAGCGACCGAGTAGGGGTGGCGGGTGGGGGGTCATGGGGCGTGCCCTCCAAGGGTATAGGCACGAACATAGTCGGAATTATTTGACAGGGGGTGGGTGAAATGTGAAGCCCGAAAATATACTATCACTGCGTAGGATTTCAAATACTGCGAGCGAGCAAATCGAGCTAGAGAAAAATAAAAATGTAACTTTTAAATGGCAAAATTTTATTTTATTAGTCACCGATAGGTGAAATGTAAAGCTATATCTCCGGTCATCTTGTTGCCAGGAATCATTCATATTAATAAAGTTTTTAGGAAGTGAAGGGAACGCGGGGGGACATTTTGCTGTTGTTCTTTTATGGAAAGGTAACCCTAATATCTGGGCGCCATGGCGATAGGGCCTGAAAATTGTCCTAACACTGAATATTCATGGACCTCACTGCATGGAACTATCTCGTTATTAAGGTTTGCGAGCGAGCGAAGAAAAATGCACTTCACTTTGCTGTTGCTCATTTCAATATAGAAAGTTGACCTAACATGTATTCTGGTGCCATGGTGATAGGGCAGCGACGTGCCTGAATATTGCACTTTCTATGGAAATATTCATGGACCTCGCTGTCTTTAGGAAGTGAAGGGAACGCGGGGGCACTTTTCTGTTGTTCTTTTATGGAAAGGTAACCCTAATACCTGGGCGCCATGGCGATAGGGCCCGAAAATTGTCATAAAATTGAATATTCATGGACCTTGCTGCATGAAACTCTCTCGTTAAAAAGGTTTGCGAGCGAGCGAAGCGAACGAAGAAAAATGCACTTTACTTCACTTTACAGTGACTTGCCCGAAAATTGTCATAACATTGAATATTCATGGGCATATTACAATATCATACTATGAAAATATTCATGGTCCTCTTTTCAAAGTTTTGTGATTGAGCGAAGTGAGCGACAGAAAACGCACTTTACTATCTCCCAA
This sequence comes from Heliocidaris erythrogramma, assembly GCA_025617745.1. Lineage (NCBI taxonomy): Eukaryota > Metazoa > Echinodermata > Echinoidea > Camarodonta > Echinometridae > Heliocidaris > Heliocidaris erythrogramma. The sequence goes on along the minus strand of CM046854.1, from coordinate 37,638,634 downwards.
ATGTTATATCCAAAACACCCCAAGTGTGGGGGAATCTTGTTATTTCTTATTATAGTTTCCAAGAAGTCCCTGTTTTATAACATACTCTCATGGCACTCCGGTTGAAAAGGCTGTATATTAGAGGGACATAATGTAAGGGCCTGATTGACTGGACCGGATTCGTCATGAGTACTCCATGCAACTTGAGAGCGACAAAATTTTCCAATTTTGAATGAACAGATGCATTAAATACCCCTCTCTCTCTTTCTTTTCCAGTATGGTTTCTATATTTCACTATAATACTCCATTACGCGGATTTCATTTTAATCTTATTATGCTTATCACTGCTTATCTTCTCACGTTATCTTTGTATGGTGTTTTAAGCAATCTTGTATTGTCAGGATATCCTGTCCAATATGACCCTTTTTAAAGATCAGAAAGCATGATTGAGCACTTCAATTTCGTCCTATAGGCTGATAATAGGAATCAATAATTATCCAAATGTCAGATTTCAAAGATAGTTTAATAATTAAAATGTCATTCAGCAGGTTAATGGTCAATCAATTTCAACATACATGTATCCCCATTCGTTTTCATCAGATTTCATTCGAATTCGTCCGACCTTGCAATCCGCTGCAAAACTTTATCATCAAATTCTTGGGAAGTCGATTTCAAGAAATTGTCATTCAAATTTGTCACATAGACAAGACCTTACAACGAGCGGGTGACAATTTTGAATAATTCTTTGAACCACTGATCTCTATGTAAAAATCTGGATAGAGCATTGGTCCATACGCACTGTGCAAACATCTGAAGCCACAGTGCGGCCATTTAAACCACTCCCAATACAATGCGCACGCTGCGCATCACTGCACAGCCATTGAACCAGCTTCGACGTGATTGGCCTTTCCAATCTCCAGCTATAGAAATGGGAGTGGTAGCATGGCGGCCTAGCGGCTTCACCTCAACAAGCCAATGCTCTATCCAGATTTTTACATAGAGATCAGTGAGTTGAACTCTTTCAGTCTTTGACAAAATCGTTTATAGCAAGATGAAAAATAAATTCCGAAAATAAATGGCTAAAGACGTAAATAGACTAGGCCTTATAAATGACTCTGCAATATTATGAAGTTGCAGGACAAAAGCAATATTTTTTTCAAATTGACTGGAAACCCTATTATCTCACATTATTTTCCACTTTCCTTCCTCTCTCCCCTTTCACGTGACCCCCTTGTGCGCCCCTTCCCTATTCAAGCCAGTCGGTATGGAAATATTTCAAATTTTTAACCTAAACAGCACTGTATTCTGATGTCACTTTGGAAATTTTTTTTCGCCTTATGATTCCTTTTGTTGTTGTTTTTCAAGCAGATTTCTGCTTGCCAGCTATGGGAGGGGGGGGGGGGTGTTCGAACATCTGAACCCCCCCCCCCCCCCCCCCTCCCGCTACAGGCCTGGTTTTGACCTACTGCAAACGATTGCAGCATGGCATAATGTATGTGAAAATGAATGTGAAAGACGACATTGATCAATTCTAGATTTGCCAGATTAGGAAGTTACAGGACAAAATTTAAATAAAATGTATTAAAATAGACGGAAAGACCGATATTTTATCACGTTATTTTCCCAGTTTCCCTTTCCATCATCTCTCCCCTCGCTTTTTTTAAAATTTATCTTCTTTTTTTTTCAAGCGGACCTCTGCTCGCCAACGGGGGGGGGGGGGGGGGGGGGGGGGGGGAGGTTCGTTCGAACCCCCCCCCCCCGCCCCTAGTTATGGGCCTGTAGTATAGTATACAAAATTATTACCTTATTATTACCTTATCATTACATTATTATTAACTTATTTCAACATTAAACAATATATTGTTTAATGTTGAAATAAGGTAATATCTTTTTACAAATCTGCAATTTTCTCTGAAAATTTCTATGGTAGCATATAATTATATTCATATATTTAGAATGCTTGATTTATGCTCAAAATTCTGATATACATTGACCACCATATACCTTTTCTGTGGTCGAGCAATTGGTGAATGAAAATGACAAGTCTATCAGTCACATATGCCTGAAATCGGCACTGAAAGAGTTTAAAACTTATATATCCAAGATAATACATGTGAATTAGCTTTCTCTTTCACGTCTAAAATTCCATATAAATGAAAATTAAATTTCTATGTAAAGACTTGCATATATGAGCAGACACAGAATTGAATTGAATTGATGTTATATCAATGATATGAGCAGACATTGAGATAGCTCTGCCTACATAAACGATTTGAGGAATTAATAAACATTTTATAATCTTTTTCATAACATGACAGTCGTCTCATTTTCCATGTCTTAAGAATATTATTAACCTTTTAAACGTTCCCTTCCCAGTTCAATATTTCTTACATATTTATCATTTTTACAAACAAAAAGACCTAAATATTTCATTGGTTCTTCTGTAAAATTAATATCATACTTTTCTGTATGTAATTATTTCATTTCCAGTGCTTTCTTTTTATTCCAATTAACCTTCGGACCTGCAAAAGATCAAAAATCGTGTAACCCTTTCAGAACATTATCTGCTGATTCCACTGAATTAACAAATAATGACGTATTAGCGGCTAATCGTGTTATTTTTAATTCGCTAACTTTTTCAACTTTTTCCTTTTTGTCGAATTTTATATCCCTCTCATTTTTCTGGGTTTTTTCGAATTCTATTTGCTAGTAACTTCTGCCACTATAGATATATAATAAAGCTTTGACGAACGCCCTTTCGAATATCAAATGTTTCTGATAGCGATCCATGCTGTGACACCCTACCATGGGCATTTTTGTACAAAGATTTATTCCATACTATAACAAAATTCTTGAAGTACATACATTTCAATAACATCTTGTACAAGTCCTTTGTTTTCACTCGCCCTTCTACACTTTACAAAACTCTTTGATTATCAGAAATTATACTTGGCATATATGTTGTGTCCTTATTGACAAAACACGTGCTGCAATTTTATAATCAATATTTAGGAGAGAAATCGGTCGCCAATTATCAAGATACCTCGTTGCCCTCTTTATACATTAGAGTAAGAATCGATTGACCTTGCGTGAACGAGAGATGTCTCTCACACCTTTCGTTCAAACTATTTTTCATCATTTACTTGTTCCAAAAAACATTTATAAAATTCAACGCTCAGTCCATCACTCACAGGTGACTTATTTAAATTCATATTAGACAATGCTTTCCGGCATTCCGTCTCTATGAACAGACCTTCCCAGCTCCTCTTCTGTCAAACACTTTTTGTTTGCATTTCTGAAATAATCATCGAATTTTGCCCCATAATCTTTCTTACTGTACATCATCTTATGATAATGGTGAAGTTCTTTTAAAATATGTTCACTGTTCACAATCATTTTAGCATCTTCCTCTATATAATGTAACTCTTATTTTCAATAATATTTAACTTCATGGCAATTCTTCTACTCTTCAAAACGTATTTATGTTAAATAATGTCTTTATTTCTTGAGTAAAAGGTTTTATTCTCTGATATTACATTTGTACATATCTTCTTTATATTAAAGTATATCTTCATCATGTCCAGTTGTTTTTGCTTTTACGTTGGTCCCTCACAAGTTGAAACAGAGTAAACTTATCCGTATCATTGAGTCTGACAATCATCTCACTCCCCTAGATTATAAAATTAGGGCTAATAGCAAAATGTCTATGATAACAAGTCGGCAGCAGCCAGTCTCAAGATTTAAATGTGACCACTTAATGAGAACTGTTATTTACTTCATGTGTCTCTCTAAGGCTGCTCCAACTGCTTATATTAGCATACAGTATCTGCTATTACACTGTAAAAATAACTGTAAAACTGTTAAAAACAATTTTCTCATATTTTAACAAGTTACCCTGTTAAATTACAAATTACCCAATATCGGACTGATGCAAATTAAACTGGGCATTCAATTGTGTAAACCATGAACACTATAGGTAAAGATAATTGGGGAAGATTGCCCTAATTGCTTTGCTTCATGCATTTACCCACCTTGTTTTATACCATGTTTTCCCCCAAAATTGGGAAAACACTTACATGAATATTCATGCATTTTTTAGTAGCGTAACTTTGGGGTTGCCCGATTTACTAACTGTCACCAAAGGCATATAAAAACTATAAGGGGTGTATAAGAGATTGCATTAACTGAATAGGATACGATTGCTGCATTGCGCCCCGAGTGCTGCATAGGGGTATAAAGGTGATCGATTGCACCGCTCTATGTAGCCGTCACTTAAATTGGGAGGAGGCTTGCAAATACGGTTAAGAATGGGGTGGATACCTTCTTGGTAAAAACAAGTGACTATAAGCCTGAAATTATTGTACCGCCCGGCCGTGTCTCGGTAGCTCAGTGGTAGAGCAATTGGTACGTTAAGCCGCGTGACCCGTGTTCGATTCCCGGTCGGGGCGCTACGATTTTTTTTCAGGCTTTATTCAAAAAAATATTATGATTATTAATAATCTCCTCTTTATAACTACAATTTATACTAAAAACTGCTGCATAGTATAAAGTAGTGGTACGGATTTCACCGCTTGTATGTGGCCGTCACTTAAATTGGTAAATTGGTACGTTAAGCCAGTGGCCCGGGTTCGATTCCCGGTCGGGGCCCTACGATTTTTTCACGCTTTATTAAAAAAATATTACGATTAAAAATTGGGTTCTTCAATGAACCATGTTCTTGAATCGTTGTTCAGCAAATGCACATTCTAGTAGAAGGACATATTATTGTATACTAGACTCACCTGCCATCTTTGCTGGTTGACGGTGAAAGATTCTATTAGTAGAATTAATCTGCCCTGTATAATCACAAGGAAAACCAAATGTTTATTTTACACTTTGTGAATGCTTCTTTTGAGAGATATGAAAGAATGATTATCTTATATTTGATTTTGATAATACATCAACGTAAACAGAGAAAACGTGCTATATCAAACATGGCTGACTGCTTCCTGGAGTGGGCGAGGGCAACCGAAAAAATATATCACGTATTGAACGCGACTTGCATACAAACAACGAACCTCCTGTATTGCCCGATACTATTTTGCATTATTACAACAGATCAGATGAGAGATACAATATATATTACAATATATTACCACTTACCGTAGTTATCCGTTATAGTACCAGTATGCCTAATTCTTGTGAGCTTTCTATTGAATTATACGCATTAGATTTTAGATGTAGGTATGGATCCACCAATGCTTTGGTACGTTCGAAACTGACGCTAGTCAACTGAAGGACGTGGTACGTGGTTCAATACGTATTATAGCACCGGCGTATCCAGGATTTCCCAATAGGGGGGGCGCCAGGAATTATTGATCGCCGTCATGTGGGAGAAATGTTTGCTTCTGAAGAAGGGCTGAGATGCAAAATAGTGCTATATAGTGCTATATTTTTTTTTACGACGGCCAATAGGGGGGGGGGCGCCTGTTGCGCCCCCTGGATACGCCCCTGTATAGAGTGCATGATAGAACTCAGTTGGATATGTAGAGGGGCATGTCATTGAATTTTGTTGATATTGTTTATCGTGATTGACAATCATAAGACTAGGTACGTTCACACGTAGAGCGATAGCATCGATGCTATCTAGGTTTCGATACTATTTTGGTGAAGACCAGATAGTTTTAAGACCAAACGCTGTCTGGACGCAGATAGTCACGAGATAGAAGCGAGTTTCCAAACTATTCTTGCAGCGAGTTTAGCAGGAGCAAATCTCAGGATCCAGCGACAAAGTCGACGCTGTGTGATTTTCAGTTAGAGCTCAATGTGTTTTGGTTGGCATGCATGGTCAAATTTTAGTTGGGTATTTCCTGAAAGAGTATACTTTTTTCTAAGTAATCTAAAAATGTGGAGGCACCAAACAATCTAGAAACAATCTAGAAGTGGTATTTTTGACAGTTTTTTATCAGAGTTATGTGTGTCTTCTTTTTTTTTCACGACCCTGAATACTTGTCTCATTTTAATCTCCCATAAATCTCCCGGAGTAAGTTTTTGCATTGATACTTGTGCACTATGATAAACAGGATATGTCTAAGTAGTATGCCAAGTTTTAGGACAATCTGATAATCCCTTCATAGAAATTTTTATTGAGATCTAATCCTCCTTTTGTCACCTTAGCACAACCCTTTGCAAGTCAGAGTGATTCAATAGACTGCAAACTTTAAACCCTTATTAAGAAGTAACATTATGAGGGACTGTGCATTCGTCTCTTTGTACATTGAGTTATGAACATCCAATGAGTTATATATCATTTTAAAGCTGAGAATCTGCTCTTTCAGAATCAGACCTTAAATAAAATTATGATGTGGTCTTTAGATACTGATTTACATGTGCTTACCAGAGAATAGCCTATAGTGTGCATGCATGTGTTTTATTTTGGCATAAGATTGGAGTTCACTCAATTTTGACATGTACAAGGTTTATTTAAAATTAAGTATTATAACACATGTATTTGCTAGTTGTATTGTATTATCGATGTATTTAAAGGGTACACGAATATAATACCAGGTGTGTTTAGCCGTATGTCGAAGGACATTTTCGGACAGAGAACAAAAAAAAAATCATGAGAACAATTGTCCTCGGAAGCCGGACAATAGTCCTCGAACGTCGAACAATGAATTTGTGATTTATTCCGTCGACTGTCCGAGGACGGAGGAACAATAGAGGAACAATACTTGTCCTCGGAAATAAAGCCATACAAGACTGTGTGTGTTTGTGTGTGTATGTGTTTGTGCGGGGGGTGGGGGGTGTTGATGAGCGTGTAGAAAACCGACTTGCTACTCACTGTAATAACTTTTAAAGGATACTGTTTTATCCCCCTTTCGTACGTTTGAAGCACTTATGAAAGATTGAAGACGAAATTCTTTTCAAAATGGAGTCCTAATTCAGACGGTGACAGTGACTGACCTGTATACGTCATTATCGCCAGATCTTCTTGTAAGGAGGTCATCCAATCAGATAAAAGAAAGTGAACTGCCAATGTGGGTACTGCTTGCGGCTTATCTCGAAAGGGTGCGGTGCGGAGCGGCGCGGTGGGGAGCGTTCAACGCATTGGAGAAAAGCCCCCCCCCCCCCCCCGCTTGTCTCGAAATGGTGCGTTGAGAACGGAGTGGCGCGTTAACGCACACTTTCGAGACAAGCGGGGGGGGGGGGCTCTTCTCGAAAGGGTGCGTTAACTAGTCTTCCACATCAGTCGTTTATAATAAAATTAAAATAACGAAATATCATCTATATTCTAACTGAACGTAGAATTTAGCTTGCATGTGTTTAAAAAGATATCAAAAAAATATTTTTTGAAAAGTCTTCATAATTAGTATTCATTATTTCCCAGAGATCATTGAAGGAGTTAGACCACAGAGAGTTCAATGGGTTTTTATAGACGAATTGGTTCGTCACGTGATATCTCAACTCTCAAGACGGAAGTAGCCAGCTAGCTGGCCGGCCCGCCCGCGCGAAATTTCGCCTACAATAGTACAAGTACATCAGACATTACATGGCATTACTCATTAGAATTGTTGGATGATCGTATTTGGTAAGTAGAACGTATGCAAAATATTATTGTATAATTATTCTTTTGAAATTTGTGTGGATGCGATTACAATGATTATAGATAGCATATGCGGTGACGCGACATTTTCTACTGCGACATTTGCTCCTCCGTTCATATCTCGAAAGGTCAAAGGTTAAGGTCAAGGTCTTTGATTTGTTTTTTTGTTAAGAACAATGTGAATATTAGGAGTTAGGAGTTAGGGTTAGGGATAGGTTTAGGTTTAGGATTAATATGGCAAAGTTAGACCGGAGCAATTGTCGCAGGAGCAAATGTCATGGAACCAGCATATACATGTATGCCAGTGAATAAATTCTTCAGATGCTATAGAAATTAAAAGATAATTTCAATTTGGTTTTTGGCAAAATGAAAAAAAAAAAAAAAAGGGCAGCATATGCACCTCCTAGGCCTACCGTTTTTCTCCTTCAGTTGTCTCTTTTATCATATGAAATTCAATGTAACACTTAAAGAATACATAAACGTGTGTCTGATTAAAATGAAAGAAGTAAAAATGGCAATTAATTTTTATTTGTAATTTCATTTTGAATAACTTGTGCAGTTAGACTAGTTTACATAAAAAATGAATTCCATACACAGAAAGATATGGATCATTATTTTTCATTAAAAAAATGACTGATATGCAAGACTATACTAGGTAAAGCGCTTTACATTTTTAAATATTTTTTTTTTAAAGTAAATTATTTGATTGTTTTAATTTTTTAGTTTGCGTCAATATTTTACTACTTTAATTAATTATAGACGACTGATCTGTAAGTCTACGTAAAAATTAGTTTTATTTAATTTTCAATCTGTACCTTCAATTTTGATTATTTCAATTTAAAAGACTGATGTGTAAGACTAGTTTACGTCAGTGGTGTAGGAATTTCTATTCCTTAAATTCGATTATAAACGACTGATGTGGAAGGCTAGTTAACGCACCCTTTCCAGAAAAGCCCCCCGCTTGTCTCAAAAGGGTGCGTTAACGCGCCGCTGCGTTCTCAACGCACCCTTTCGAGACAAGCGGGGGGGGGGGGCTTTTCTCGAAAGGGTGTGTTGAACGCTCCCCACCGCGCCGCGCCGCACCGCACCGCACCCGTTCGAGATAAGCCACTGCTTGCTAAGGCAACCAGTTCGCAACAAGATGTCTTCGTACAGATTTGAATAACGAAGACCAAGAAGGCGATTTGATAATAAAAGCTTGGCTTATGTAAACAAGTCCAGACAATCTAGCACTGTTTGTGTTGTCTTATATATATTATGTACTGTTATAGATAAGAGAATAATTAAAACTAATATGTTCCTTTTACTTAACATAAGTCTACCGTGCGTCTCCAAAAAAATGTACACTTTTGAAATGGCTGCCAAATTAAAAAAAAAAATGATTCGGGGGGGGGGGGGGGGGGGTTATATGTATCGTTAGCTCATGGACTCAACTTTTATATGGCACCAAAAAGTCCGAAAATAATTCATGCTTGGGTGAGCACTGCTCACTTTTGTAAAGGGTATGACAATTAGGTTGCGCAGGAATTAGCCTTCCAGTTTGTGAGAGGTGAGTCCTTTGGAGCTTACAAAATTGAGGGTGATATGATAAATTCAGGATTAATTTCGATCAGTTTGGTTTTGCTGAGTGAATTTTAAGGTTTATTAAATGTTGATTGTGTAATTTACGGTACTGATTGATTGACTGACAGTTTGAGATTGACTTCAGGTGTCAATGGGTAATAGCAACCAGTCCAATTTGGGAAATGTAGGTGGAATTCGGGATAAGGGAAGGTGGTCTGGATATTTTGGAGTAGAGACCAACGAATATAAATTGTCAAGATATGCACAAGCACACCCATGAAGAGAGAGAGAGGGAGGGGGAGGCATACATGTCCTCTTGTCCCTTAAAATGTTAATCCCATAAACCACAAATATCACTCAGCAAACCCAAACTCATCACAATTGATCATAAACTTTTCATATCATCCTCAATTCCGTAAGCTTCAAAGGACTATCCTCTTACAAATTGGAAGGCCCATTCCTGCGCAACCTAATTTCCATACCCTTTACAAAAGTGAGCAGTGCTCACCCAAGCATGAATTATTTTCGGACTTTGAAAGTTGAGCTTACCATACATATAAACCTTTCACCCCGGAATCATATATGTTTTATTTATTGTTAAGTGTTTTTTTTTGAGACGCACGGTATATGTATACCATTGGTTATTCAAGTGGTGAGCATACTGAATGACATTGAAATGAAGTAAGATAGCCAACAGCAGCACGTGGTGGGTGCATTTTCTTCTGTAACACATAGCAACTGTAAATTCTTTGTTCACAAGATTTTCTATATATGTAGAATGGTTGTCAGTACCAGGTACGCATAATAGACGGAAATAACTGTGTACGAAGATAAACAAAAATGAAAATTAGACAAAGGAAGACGAAGAAAAACATCGTCGACAGCTGTGAAAAGAAGTCAAGCATATAGCTATCCCTTTATGTTCAAGCATGCCGCAGCGTCCTTCAATGCCTTAATCTGAACTGAATTCAAACTAGGGGAATTTCCGCTGCATATTTCTCAACACACAAGCAGATATATTTTTCAATAGATGTACCGTAATGAAAAGGGGCATGAGAAACTGACTTTCCTCATTATCTGGCCTTGGTACCTATTGATGTTTCTGTTATATGATGGTGTGATTTATTTACTGATGAATTTTTAGGGTTCCTTTTGTATTGTATTTCCGTGATATTTTGTCAACTATAAATGATTTCAACTTGGACACCGGAATCCGAATAAGCATAGTTATAAAATAATCTAACATTTGTAGAAAATATGTAAAATTGGCTTTTTGTTTTAGGAATAAAAAATTATTTTCGAAAAGACTAATTATATAGTTTCACCTGGTTTAAACGAGTTCCCAGTGTCTGGTTCATCGAGCGGTAGGCCTACTAATCGGTCGCTTCGCCCTGGCTCTGGCTCTGTCTCTGGTACCTCTAGTTGTCCCATTTCTGGTTCCAGTGAAAGTAACGTGGAAAAATACATCCCCGATGTCGGAACAGGTAATATGTTAATGCAGAGAAGGGGAAGAGGTGAAAACAACAATAAAACAATAACAACAACAACAGGAATAAGGTACATGACTGTTACGTAAAAAAAGAAGCTAAAGAGGGGGGAGGGGGGGGGGGGGGGGGGGTCAACCTAGCTGGAAAGGAAACCAATTTTCATGTGCATGAATACAAAGATCGCATAGTCCGATATAACGAATTGACCGTCTGGCATGTTCTATGTGGTGGGTGTGGCCAGGAGGAGGTCGCAAAGTGGTAAAAAAAATGAGCTATGATCAACTGAAAAGGAAACCCTAAGAAACCTATATCAAAAGATTCGCCATAGTCCCAGGGTACATGAATGGGCACTGCCAGACGTTTTAAGTGGTGGGGAGGACTTGCCAGACGCCCCTAAAGTACTCCAACCCCCAATATTGAGCTAGATCAGCTGGAAAGGAAACCCTAAGAAACCTATATCAAAAGATTCGCCATAGTCCCAGGGTACATGAATGGGCAATGCCAGACGTTTTAAGTGGTGGGGAGGACTTGCCAGACGCCCCTAAAGTACCCCAACCCCCAATATTGAGCTAAATCAGCTGGAAAGGAAACCCCATTAAGAAACATATCTCAAAAAAATTGCCATAGTCCAGAGATACACAAATGACCACTGCCAGACGATTTAAGTGGTGGAGAGTGCCTGCCAGACGCCCCTATGGTAATCCACCCACCATTTTTGAGCTAGATCAGCTAGAAAGGAAATCTTATGAAACCTGTGGGAACTTACTCGCGGGATGGTTTGTTGTGATTGTTAATAAATATAGTATGTTATATAATTGACATTAGTTCTTGACTGCAATGGAAAAAAAACTATTGTATTGTCGTTGCAAATATATAATTTATGATAGACTTATAATTATTTTATATGATTATAGCCAGCACCAGCAAATGTTTTTTTACTGATATAAGCTGTAAATTATAAGATTCATTCCAAACACTTCTGACATTTTTTATTCAAAAAGCGCCAGCGCAAGCTTTAGTCATATTTTGGCTGGTTCACTGATTACCCTTTCTACAGTAGTAGACCATTCAGAGGCCAGTTTCTGTGACCCTTTTCTGCGAATGGAGAGAGCAGTTTTATATTAACATAGTGTTATATTTGTTGGTATAGTTTGAAGTTTGATGTTTGAAGTTTTATTTGTTCCACTTTCTCATCAAAAACCATTCAGTTATTATTTCAATATAAGCTCAAAAGGTACGAGTAAAGAACTCAAATCAAGTACAATGTGCAGTAAATAGGTGGAAAGTTTGGAGAGATATATGAACTACTGGGAAAAAGAAGATAATGTGAACTGTGACTCTGTGAGAAGCCTAAATAAAAAGTATAAAGCTTGTTAATGATTAAGCTCCTGTTTAGAGTATATAACATAATTGTGATTAATATGTTATAAAAAGCGAATCGGAATAGAAATATCAGATTCACTAAACGAACATGGGGAGCAAAGCTCATAATGTGGAGTAAAGAAAAGAAAACGGCGAAAGAGACTAAAGAAATGAAGAGAAAGGAGAAAAAGAAAGAAGGGAAAGAAAATTTATCAGGACAGGATAGCAAGAACAAAGTCTATGTGACCACCTGCACGATCCATCATGACGTGAATATTCAGACATACTTACTTAGAAGGTAACATCTTACCTTCCAAAAGAATTGTTGGAGGAGCTATCAACCAGTTCGTTTTTCGGGTAATCCAGAATTTGGGTGCAGTAAAGGTGGTTGTTTTTTTTTGAAAAAAAACGTTGGGAGCTCGGGGGAGGTGGAAATGGTTTGTCTGTCTATTTGGGTAGGAATGTACAGCATAATGTTGGGTTTAAAAATAAGGAGGAATCGTCCGGTAAATTACTTTTCCAGAGTTCGTATATATAAATATTGAAAGATTCCAAGAAAGTACAAGTCAGATATCTCAAGGATATTACAGTTATAAAAAAGCTAAGTTGTATGAGCACGAATTCAAACATTCTTTACAATTCTTACAATCCCCTTTTTGTCCATGAGGTTATGGAGCTATTTCCCCATGCAAGTACAATAATTAAGATATAAGGCAATATTAAGACAGAATACAACTTGTTCATAACATCTGAGTTACATGGCAACAGTTTACATAATCAATTTGAACTATCCACGTTATTTTACTGTTTATATAAACACCCGGAATTTTGATAGACACAACCTGGGAATAATTCATTGTTTCTTTGATGATATAGAATCATTAAATAGCAAGAAATTTGTTTCATATATGATAAGCGACAATTTCTTAGCTTCAATCCAGTCAAAAGCGCACTTTACTTCAGGGTTTCAAATGTTCAGATGAGTATCAGGGCTACGGTGAGAGCAAAAAATATTGGAGTCATCGGCAAAGAGGATAAGACTGCAGATGAGTTTTGGAGATCGTTAGTGTACATAAACAGGAGCGGGCCTTACAGAGAACCCTGAGGGATACTACAAATAATTGACTGAAGGGTCGATTCAAATCCATTCATGTATGCATATTGTTTTCTGTCACTGAGGTTGTTCCTGAACCACTCCAAGGCCTTCCCCTGGATTCCATAGTGAGATAACTTATGCAACAATATATCATGATTTATAGTATCGAAGGCCTTGGAGAAGTCCAAGAAAATACCTGCGTATGTGACACTGTCTATAACTCTGGCAATTTTATGATTACATGTGTTAGAAGCGCGTGCTGAATAGTTGAAACCCGGAGAGAACACGATTATTATTTTAAAAAGTATATAATGAGTCCAGAATAAACGATTTTTCTAGATTTTTTGAGAAGCTTGTTAGGAGTGATAAAGGGCGGTAATTACCTTTGTCTTTTTGGTCGCCTTTCTTGAAAAGGCATAACCTTTGCAATCTTCATTTTATTAGAAACAACGCCGTTTTTTAGTGATAGATTAACAATATGTGTTAAAAGAGAAATTATTTCATTAATGATATTTTTACTAAAGCATTAGTTATACCATGATACACAAAGCTGTTTTTTTTGGGTTTAAATATCTTAAAATATCATTGGCTTCAGTTTCAGTAGGGTACTTAAGAGGGGTGAACGTTTTTATCTTCTTTACTAAAGTACTTCAAAATGTTAACGAGAAAAAAGAGAGGTTGCTCATGGCGAAATCAAGAGGGTCTACTCCTATTTTACCTTTTTTGGCATGTTCACATGTAACTTTAACTATGAATATCATATTTCATTGAAACTTGGTCATCGTATATTAAGAATCATATTCCGCAAATTTTAATAACGCCCAATTATGCACCACACTGACTGTTGTCATAACAACCTTTCCATGCAACCGTCAAGTTTTTGATGAGGTTTTGATATTTTGGTGTGAAAATTGATTCGTATTTTATAAACCCCTCAAAAAAAGTTCTGCAATTCAACTTTGAGCCTTGATATCTTTTTGGCGGCTTTTTAATCATTCTTGATTTTTAGATCATTGGAAAGTTCATTTATCCCCCTTCACATCCATGCCCCATTTGTAATGGTTATGCCATCCTTGAATGCACAGCACCCCTGAATAGAGGGCAAAGTCAAAAGTGAAAAGTTGCAAATTGAATGGCTATCTTGGCTATTGTCTATTGCTTTTGTTGCAATGTCGGGTGTGTGTGAATGATGTTGAATGGGTCATGAATGATTCGCGTATGTTAACATGCCACGTCTATCAAATGTTGAGAAGGCTCGAGCAATCGGCGAAATCGAAGCCGGTATTCCCCAAAGAGAAGTTGCTGCTCAATTTGGAGTGAGTCCCAGTACCATCTCCAGATTATTGGCAAAGTTCCGGGAAACTGGGGATGTCAAGGACAGACCAAGGAGTGGTCGTCCAAAGAAGACAACACAACAAGAAGACCGCTTCCTGACCCTTTCTGCCCTGCGGAATCGAAGGTTATCTTCCAGGAACCTGCAAGGACGATTTGCTCGAAGATTTGCCAAGCGACTCTCCGACCAGACCATCAGGAACAGACTTCACGCAGCCAATTTAAGAGCTCACAAGGCAGCAAGAAGACCTGCACTTTCGGCCTTGCATCGTCATTCCCGTCAACGCTGGTGTTTGCAACATCTTCGATGGAACCGGGAACTTGTGGCAGAATGTCCTTTTTACAGATGAATCCAGATTCTGCTTGAGGAAACTGGACGGAAGGGTGAAAGTGTGGCGTCGCCGTGGTGAACGCTTCGCTGGCTGCTGCATCGACCGGGTAACAGCGTTTCGAGGAGGCAGTGTTATAGTGTGGGGTGGCATATCTGCTGAGGGAAAGACACAGCTTATCATCGTTGATGGAAACCTGACAGCAGAGAGATACCGAGACAACATTCTTCGGCCAGAGGTCATCCCATGCATGCGCAATCTTGGACCAAACGCCATCTTCCAAGATGACAACGCCCGCCCACACAGAGCAAGGATCATCACCGAATACCTGCAGGAGGAGGCAGTGACGAGGATGGATTGGCCTGCGAACAGCCCTGACATGAACCCAATCGAGCACCTGTGGGATCAGTTTGGCCGTGCTGTACGCGCCAGAGTGACAGATCACACTACACTGGCTGAGTTGCGACAGATCCTTATCGAAGAGTGGAACCTCATCCCACAGCAACGCATCACCAGGCTGGTGACAAGCATGATGAGGAGATGCCAGGCTATCGTAGCTGTATTCGGATCTTCTAATCGCTACTGAACTTCTGATCCTTTGCTATTCCACATTTGATGTGCATGTTACTCAATAAAAAGTGCCAAACATTTTGTCATTTGCAAATTTGTGTATTTGTGTTTGTTTTTGTTTCGTTAGAGAGGGGAGAGAGAGTTAAAGAACATGAGTTCACATCAAGAAAAGGGAATGTGTTTGTTGAAGTGAAAAGCGATCCAAGAGAAGAGGAGAGTTTATGCCTTGCTTATGTTTCTGTGATAGGGTTACATGGCTGAAAATGAGATAATTTGCTGAGGGGAGAGTTTTTCCCCACCGCAGTTGTATACTGCTAAGGTGGAAACTTGCAATATTCTGCATGAAACCAAAACACAATATTAATGTTATCACAATCAGTTGCTGATTAAAACACATTCCATCTTAAAAGAAAAGAATAATTCCACTTCAAAATCACTGAAAACAATATTTGTCCACCAAACAAGGGATTACAGCAGAAACATGCACACCTAATGCAAAATTAAACAAACAAAAAAGAACAAAAACAAAGAAACAAAACCTTTCATTCCAGTTAAGAACTCAGTGTGAACAATAACAATGCATTCTGCAACTTTTCACTTTTGACTTTGCCCTATATTTAGGTGCACTGCACATTCCGTGATTACATAATCAATACAAATGTGGTATCATTGTGAAGGTGAATAAACAAGCTGGACAATGATATCAAACTTGATGATGATCATACAGTTACTAGAGAGATATAAATGCTTAAACTTGAATTGCAGAACTTTTTTGGGGGGGTTTATTTAAGGTTTGATATGGGTTTCAAACAATATTCAGACAGTGAATTTATATTGTATATTACTTTGATGTATGTAAACACCATTTGTTACCCAACGCCTCAAAACCTACAATAAGTCGCTTAAATTATTTTTTTTGTTTTATACATTTTCTGAAAGTAGAGATTCTCAGTTTTTCAATGGTATATCACTTGCCTAGTTTACTCAATGATAACACCTTTAAATATCACATTTAGAATCAGTATGTAACCAGCTGCAATCAATAACTCCTATTCAGAGAAAATGGCCATTTAATTTCGGAAAAAAGAGTGCTAAACCTTCGCTCTCTGTGTGCGCCCAAGTAAAACTGAGTATTCAAATGGCCATAGCAATCGGTATAAAGAGATTATCAGATTAGGCTGAATAGGAGGACCTATTCACTACTGACTTCAAAAATCAATTTAATACCTTTAGAGGTAAAGTAGTAATTTGGCATTGAATGAAAGTATTACAAAAGCTCTCCAAACATTCATTTGCTCGACAGGTGAAAAAAAAGGAGTCATTTTAAAATGCCCCCAAAACATATTTCTAAGTCGAATTAAGACTCACAAACTTGGGACATGATAGAATGATAATGAAATTACCCAATTCTATCAAAAACAGAAAATCGACTGATCCAAGCAAATTTACTATTTTGGGCTGTTTGCTACGTTGTGGTCCGTGCGACTTATTGTAGGTTTTGAGGCGGCGGGTCACATTTTGATAATGTACATTTTCGTTGCTTCTCATCAAAGTGCCCTACTAAGTACCATAAAAACCTCGGTTTTGTTAACATTTGGGATTTTTCAATATTTATTAGCCCATTGAGCACTTGAACATTTTCCTTTTAGGCTGTTACTTTTTAATTCCTTATCATGATGCAATGAAACTTGGAGATGATATTCAGAATGATATTCCGCATGGTTAGGAACAGCGGAAATATGTTTATATCAATTTCAGTTGCCATGGCAGCCTTTATGCAATTACTCGTACATACATAAATACCCTACCAGAATTTCTACTAAATTAGTAATGCATATTAAATATGCATTTGAACAATTATCCCAAAACAGCCCTCAGGCTGGCTCATATAGATCCATAAAACACACTGGACCCGATATTTGGAATTCACTTCCTATTGACATCAAGCCCAACAAAGTGTATTTGAAAGATGAGAATGTTCAACATTTACTTAAAATGACATGAAATATGTACAGACTAAACTTGTTTTCTACTTATTACAAGGCAGTCCGTAGACTGCCTTGTAATAAGTAGAAAAGAATTATCAATGCTTGTATCTGCAACATTCGTATTTATGAATACCTATACAGGTGTTATTTTTAGCATGTATCCTTGTACCTTGCAATATACATGATATAAGAATCAGTTGTCAGGACTTTTATGAATGTTTTTGGTATTTACAGACCTTTATCCCAAAACAGCCCTCAGGCTGGCTCATATAGATCCATAAAACACACTGGACCCGATATTTGGAATTCACTTCCTATTGACATCAAG
Source organism: Heliocidaris erythrogramma (assembly GCA_025617745.1). Taxonomy (NCBI): domain Eukaryota; kingdom Metazoa; phylum Echinodermata; class Echinoidea; order Camarodonta; family Echinometridae; genus Heliocidaris; species Heliocidaris erythrogramma. The sequence continues at coordinate 37,621,015 of CM046854.1, read as the reverse complement.
CCCAACAAAGTGTATTTGAGAGATGAAAATGTTCAAAATTTACTTAAAATGACATGAAATATGTACAGACTAAACTTGCTTTCTACTTATTACAAGGCAGTCCGTAGACTTGGCCTTTGCCGATCTCCTACATCCACTACATTTTGATCATTTGTGTTATTGTTTAACTGTTCTTTTTTCTTATACAATTGTTGCAATGTTTTTATGTATTGTATATACCTTGCTGCTTTTTATAGATGTGAATAAAGTGAATTGAAACAGAGGTAATGTACATGTAATTTGAAATGCACAGCTAACCGATTACATTTCGCAGTAGTCATTAAATATCCGATTGTTAAAATACATGTATCAGGATAATGTAATCTCTGGATCTTAACAGCAGTTTGAAATATCAAACAATAATCAGGATACGATTTTAATTACGTTCTAATACGTCTGTCCAATTAAATATTTATCATAAATTATTTGAAATGATTGTAGAGACTGGAGCTTTTTCCTGGAGCTTTTTCCTGGAGCTTTTTCCTGGAGCTTTTTCAGCGAGGTACATACATTTGGTTGATATCAAAATGAGCGGAATATAATTCTAAATACGATGACCTAGTTTCAATGAAATGGTTTATTATCATCAGAATATGGGGAAATCATTAAATCGGCCAAAAATTGACTAAGCTGGCACATAAAAAAGTCTGAAAATTTGAATGAATTTACAACTTATATCAGTAATAAAACAGTTGCTGGCGCTTGCAATAAACATATGAAATTATAACGTCAATACTTGGTCCAATACAGTTTTACCATTTCAGTCAAGAAATAATGTAAATTATATAACATACTATATTAAAAATCACAACAATCCTCATTGTTAAAAGGTACTAATTATAGGAATAAACTCATTACGCGCATTATATCAATCATATTTTGCTGGCACAGCGTTTTTCCGACGTTGAGTATCCCATTTATACGTTAAAGAAACGAAATAGGAACAAAAATAATGACTGTTAATTTCCATAGCTGTGTGTCATTTTTTAGGGGCATGGAGGGGAGGGGGGGGGGGGGCGTCTGGCAGCAGGTAGATCCCACAATATATAATCATGGTGATTTCTGGCAGTATTTATGTAAGTCTGGACAAAGTTTTGTTTTGTCCCCCCCCCCCCCCCCCCCACCCCCCCACGAACTTTCGTTTGCACCTGATCTCGCTTAAAATATATGGGGTGAATTAGTAACGTCTAACATCACCGCTTAAATCGTCTGGTAGTGGTCATTTCGGTATCTTTGGACTCTGGCGAGTAATATTCCACAGGTTTCATATTTTTTTCCTTTCTAGCTGATCTAGCTCAATAATGGTGGGTGGATTACTTTATGGGCGTCTGGCAGGCACTCTCCACCACTTAAATCGTCTGGCAGTGGTCATTTGTGTATCTTTGGACTAACTACGGCGAATCTTTTGATATAGGTATCCTTTCCAGCTCTAGCTCAATTTTGGACCCCCTTTGGGGGCATCTGGCGGGCACCTTCCACCACTAAAATCGTCTGGCATTGTCCATTCATGTACCTTGGGACTTTGGCGAATATAGGTTTCTTAGGGTTTCCTTTCCAGCTGATCTAGCTCATTTTTTGACCACTTTCTGACCTCTCCCTGGCCATACCCACCACATAGAACATGCCAGACGGTCAATTCGTTATATCGGACTATGCGATCTTTATATTCATGCACATGAAAATTGATTTCCTTTCCAGCTAGGTTGACCCCCCTGGCTCCCGGACTATAGGGTTATAAATCGCAAGGTCTATATTGTAAAGTGTTTGTGTATTACCAAAATGTTGAAGGATACATACATAAAGACCAGTCAACCTTAATTTACACTAAAGTAACCATTAAAATTTATCAGTGGATCAAAATCCGCTGTTTGGTTTAGCACTAAGATTCTGTATACAGTACATTATGAGTATAAAATATAACAGTCCCTTGGAATCTTCGTGGGAAAATACTTTAGGAGAACATATTGATGATTTCTGTTTTGAGGTTTTATATTTTGAAGAATACAAATGATTTATTTAAACGCCCAATGATATAGTCTCACCTTGATTTGAAGAGTTCCCCGTGTCTGTTTCATCGTGCGGTACTAAACATGAAAAATTGGAGCCAACAAATACCACAAGCTTGTTATACGATAAATTAAGTACTAAGAATTATTACTTGATCAATAGCCAGTGTTTTTGTTTAAGATTAAAGCTCTCTTGAAAGAATATAGACAGTACAATAACAATGGTGCTGCTGCTGATTATAATAATAATAATACATAATAATGATAACAAAAATAAAATAATTGTAATACTTATGATGATAAAATAATAATAATAATAATAATAATGATAAACCAGGACTTTGTAAAAGAGGGGGAACAATAATAACATTGTTATTATATAACAAACAATGGTAAAAATAACACTAATGGAAATAATAAAAGTAATAATAATAACACTAATAAACCAGAATTTCAATGACGTAGCACTGAACCGGCATCCGGCTAAAGCAATTCTCACGATTTTCATTTCGTTACTAAATTGGTTGGGAAACGAAAGAGAAGAAGCATTTTCTGTACTTGGAATGAATGTCCATAAATTAACATAATCAATGTTTTAGGGAAAATTTCAACATTCAGTATAGAAGTTTTGTGTATCTCAGTTAGATTTACGAGATTAAACAATTCAAAATCGGTCTAAAAGTGAAGAAAAATAAACTTCTTTTATCTTTCATAAATTAGCATGATAATAATGAATTTCTACAATTCTCTGAAAAGGTTGAAATCGCCATCATATAAAGCAAACGGAATCGAAATCGGATGAGAAATGACGAAGAGGAAGAAGTTTGAAATTGTGGACGGAGGACGCACAGTGAGCCAGAATGAAGTCAAAATGTGCCAAAATACGTGTCTGATTATTTTGGAGCGAAACAAGATATCTTTTGGGTAATTTGACCCGTAGAATCAAATTGAAACACTTTCAACCGCATATGATGTCATACAAGACTGAATTCTAATTCGCTACTGAAAACGTTGTAAGAAAGAACAAAATAACCACAATGCGGTGTCTCCGGTCCAACAGAATTTCCAAAGGCATACCTCGTTATGCCGATATATTTGACAAGAAAAGTACTTTGGATAAAAGAAATGAACAATGTTTTGTGGTTAAACAATAAGATTTTAACGCAAAACAATTATTCGAATAGAACCCCCCCCCCCCCCCCCCTAAGGGGCGATATTCGTGTTGCATAATAATTGTCCTGGAGAAATCTTCTGGAAAACATCATGAATTAGTGATTGTTCTATAATAAGCAATTTCATATTGCCATTTGTCTATTCTCTTTCTTCACTCTTATCAGTGCAGTACAGTGACGCAAAAGCGTCATAACGGTTTAGCGTTATATTTGCTGATTGTTACGTAAGCCCCGCACAACAAGATCGTACGTTCCAGCGATTTTCCTAGTCTCTTATTAGTCGCTCGCCCGTATTTGACGCAAGGGTTGTGCATATTGAAAAGGAAGACAGAGAGATCAAAACAAACCCAAAAGAAATACATAAGGAAAAAGAAGACAAAGAGAAGAAAAACGAATAAATATATAAATAAATTAAGAGAAGATATGGAGAATAAAAACAAAGTAATACAAAAGGAAAAAAATAAAAAATAAAAAAAAAGGAATACACAAAGAATAAAGAAAGACAGAGAGAAGAAAAACAAAGAAATACATCAGGAAAAAAGAAGAGCGAAGAAAAACAAAGAAATCCATGAGAAATAAAGGAAGACAGAGAAAAGACAAACAAATAAAATACATAAGGGAAAAAAAGTTGGAAGGAAAGACAAAGAAATACATAAGAAAAAAAGGAAGAGAGGAGAGAAAAAACCCCAAGAAATACATAAAGAAATCAAAAGTAGATTGAAAGAAGAAAAACAAAGAAATGCATCGAAAAATAGAAAATAAGTTGAGAGAATGTAGAATAAAATAAGGAAATACATCATAAATTATAGATATAAGAGAAACAAAGAAATACCTTAGGACAAAAACAAAGAGAGAGAAGAAAAACAAAGAAATGCATAAGGAAAAGGGGAGCCAGAGAGAAGAAAAATAAAGAAATACAAAGGGAAAAAAGGAAGACAGAGAGATAAAAAAGAAAGAAATACATAAATAAATTAAAAGAAGACAGAAACGAACAACACATTTTTATTTAAAAAATGTTAACTTACCATGCCCACAATTTTCCTTGCAAACACCAGGGCCGACTGTTCATTAAAGAAATAATCATATTTCAATTTATTTTGGTCTGTCTGGGTACCATAAATAGGGAGCTTACATCTTGTTAGTTGATTATGATATAGTATGAACTTTTGTATGAAACTATTTTATCATTGTTGCTCGTGGGTTTCTCATCAATAAAGCATCTTTTCATCCATAAGCATCAAGATTTGGTCAAAAGTTCCAAGGTATTTCTAGTCATATTTTGAATGTTAGATCGTTTAAATACAATTTTTGTTTTAAATTAGCATTACTACTTTGATATATTTCCTAATGGGAAAATGAATGAGAATTAGCTCACAAGTTCTTTATTTGCCTATACCAGTACTCGGATGTAAACCAAAATTGTAGACGAAGACAAACTCGATCTTTCAAGGCTTACATGTTGAAATTATCATCAGAATGCACGCAAACTGAAATGTGCAATCAAATACATCGTGTCAATCACTTACATAGAAAATTGAGTAGTGCTAGTGTTGCTAAAATAACGCCAGTTATTATTCCGCCCACTATGCCTAAAATTTCAACCAGTTCTAATCCATTATCACTTTTGCCACCTAGAGGGAGAGAGAGAGAGAGACTTGCTCAAACTAGGAATTCATGTAATTAAATACAAACTAAAAGCATGATTCGACTGAATTTCGCAAAAGAACATGGGTACTATAAGGCTTGTCATAGGTGAATAAGTCAGTTCGTAATTACAATTTGCGCATGTGCAGATGAAGATTATTTGTACCGGGTATAATTGACCTATGCAATTGACCTGTATACGCTTTCATAGCGTGTGCACCATGACGCGCGCAAGAGTATGATTTTACACGTTGAATAAGTAGCGCGTCTACCAAAACAACTGCGCGTGCGAGTAAAAATATGAAACAAAATTAAGTTCTGTGAAGTTGATTTGATATTCGTTATTCGTTATTCGATATTCATTTGATATTTTTTTTTTTCGACGTATGCCTGGCGCCCACGGTCCCCGATCTGATGCCATGATGACTTTGACCTTGACCCCTCAAGGTCACAGTAAAAAATGGCGCCTAAAATGAATACTAGCTTTTTTAAAGAACTGAAAGTGGCCCCAAATCGAAAATGTTTCGACCCCTGCCTGGCGCCCACGGTCCCCGATCTGATGCTATGGTGACCTTGACCTTGACCCCTCAAGGTCACGGTCAAAAATGGCGCCAAAAATGAATACTAGCTTTTTGACGAATTGAAAGTTGCCCCAAATCGAACAATTTTCGGCGCCTGCCTGGCGCCCACGGTCCCCGATCTGATGCCATGATGACCTTGACCTTGACCGCTCAAGGTCACGGTCAAAACTGCTGCCTTGCGCTCACGGTCCCCGATCTGATGCCATGATGACCTGACCTTGACCCCTCAAGGTCACGGTCAACAATGGCGCTAAAATTAATACTAGTTTTTTGACGAACTGAAAATTGCCCGAAATCGACAATTTTTGGCGCCAGGCAGGGGTCGACAAATTTTCGATTTGGGGCCACTTTCAGCTCTTCAAAAAAGCTAGTATTCATTTTAGGCGCCATTTTTTACTGTGACCTTCAGGGGTCAAGGTCAAGGTCATCATGGCATCAGATCGGGGACCGTGGCCGCCAGGCATGCGTCGGAAAAAAAAAGATTTTAGGCATTTTTGAATATCAAATGAATATCAAATGAATATCGAATAACGAATAACGAATATCAAAACAACTTCACAGACCTACAAAATTAACCGTAAAACGCGCAGAAAGTGCTAACACGCACCGAGAGTCCTCATCTACACTAGTAGTGTAACCCGACGGTCGGCCTGGGCCGCCCTTGGGACGCCGGTACGGTTGGCGCTAGTGTAGTGCATGCTTGTGTGCGTGTGTGTAGTGCTCCCAGTTATAACCATACCTGATTGGATGCTAAAAGTGCAACCATTTCCTCTTGACGAATAAGAATCATTGTTACATGAACATAGAGCTGATTTTTTTTTTTTCAGAAACCGTCCAAAGAAAATTCATACCACACTCCAGTGATATTTGGCAGGCAATTGATTGTACCAAATACTCCCCAAAATATTGGGAAATGGCATAATCTCCATTGAAAAGCTGAAAAAGTTGAAATTCGAACGTCATAAGTGCAACTTTATTTTCTATCAGAATAATATCAAATTTTATATAATTTTGAGCAAAACATTTTAAACTTTCAAAAACCGTCCAAAGTTTTGTGAAAACGCGACTTATTTTACGTAAATACAGTCATTTCATCAAAAAGCGCTCTCTCTTTTCGATATCCCGTGTTCCATATGGTTATTTCATAGTCATTTGTACCATTTGTACCGACACCGGATACGTCACCGGACTGTGGCTCACATGGTTCGCGGTTCGAATCCCGCCACGGCGCTAATGTTCTTTGGCAAGACATTCATCTACATTTGCCACTCTCAACCCAGGTGAAGTAAATGGGTACCCGGTAGGAAGAAATTCCTTGAAATGCTTTAGCGCCTATTATGGCAGCTCGGCTAAAGCCGGGGTAATAATGTGATACTTTGTATTAAGCGCAGTAGAGTATATTCATATAGTGGCTGCGCTATATAAATGGGCATATTATTATTATTATTATGATGAAATAATTAAGAACTGGCTCATTCAACATACACACTAAGAAATAGGGGTTCAAATTTGAACCCCTAGGGGTTGGTACAATAGCAGCACCCCAAGGGGTTCAAAATTTGCACCCCGGTATGGGGTTCAAAATTGCACCCCAATATAGGGTGCATTTTTGCACCCTCTGGGTTCATATCTGCACCCTAATGGGTGCAACGTCGATGACAATCGATCACCATTCTCGCCTCTTCACAGCTTGGCGGCAGACCATTTAAAGTTGCCGTTATTTCATATTTCACGCACATAGAACACAGACAGTACAATACACGCCATGAGGGGACCTCGCTGAAATCTATCAGGCCACGCCCGGGGGCTTCTACACTCTTAAAATAGATGGGCAAAAAAATGCCCAATTTTTAACCAACACTGGGCAACATGGTGTCCACACAGCTATTGGTTAAAATCTGGCCAACTGATGTTGGGTAATCAGTTTGCTATGTGGTTGGGCAAATTAAATTGCCCATCAGGTGGTGACCGATCAGATTTTACCCAATTCTACAATTGCCCAACGGTCGGTTATAATTATTCTTAGTTGGGTAATTATTTGCCCAACCAATTTTACCCAATAGGATTGCCCAACCCTCTTTGTCCAGCTTGTTGGGTAATAAATATTATGTGGTTGGGCAAATTCAGTTGCCCAGTTGTTTCCTTTTTCCTCCAACCTAGAAAAAAAAATAAACCTGCTTGTTATATATCTTTCTGGATTTTAACTTATCAATCCTAACCTATCCTATCCTACTTTAAGCTATCCTATCATAACTTAACCTATTCTAGTCCTATCCTAGTCCTATCCTATCTAATTTGTACAGTCTAGTGCAAGCTCTTATATACCCCTTATATTTTTTTATGCATTTAAAAAAAAATTAAAACAGTTAGTAAAATCGGGCCACCCCAAACCATACGCTACTAAAAATCATGAATATTCATACCAGTGTTTTCCCCAATATTGGGGGGAAAATGCGAATTTCTAACCAACCATCAGTTACCCAACAAAATTTACCCAACTGGCAAAGGGAATGTGACAAAATTACACAACTACAGGGCAACAAGTACCCAACCCATACTTTCCAAACACTAATGGTAAATATATGCCCAATATTTAGGTAAAAAATTATTGACCAATATTTGTTACACCACTCGAGTGTCCAGTTGGTTAATAATAGCCCCAAATTGGGCATATTTTTAACCAACCAGCAGTTACCCAACTAAATTTAACCAACATTTTAAGAGTATACAGTCTCACATTTAGGATTACTTATTCAACTTTTAAGTTTCAGTGTATAGTCTACTATCTATTCCTATAACAAATCAGTGTAACTGTTAGTAAAACTAGCACTTTCCCTTAAAATGATATAATCCCGACTGAATTATCAAATGTAAACACGTATTCTTATTTCAATAACTTTTTTTACAAAGAAACTATCAAAATGAGCCGTGATAAAATCCCCATATAATTTAAAAATGCGAATTATGCAAATTTTCCTGCATTAATCCCTACGAGTAGCGATACGTTGGTTGCTGTCAACTTGCAAGCCGGTTACTGTTAGTCTTTGCGCGATTACTCTTTTGAAACACGTCACTACGGAGATGTTCAATTTAAGCAAATTTACGACACAAGCTGATCGAAATGGATTTATTATTTCTTTTTCTAATTAATTTCATTTCTATGCTTTTGAATAATAAGTCTTATACTTCATGATATATTGTGACATAAGTGTCAACAATGCTAGTGTGGGTATTCATTTAAGACTAATACTTCTGCTCGAAGGGTGCAGAATTCAACCTTACACAATTTTGAACCCCGGTTTCCGCAAAGCGCACCCGTAGAGGTGCAAAATTCCACCCGAGTAGATATACGGGTGCTCCGCCAAAATTTGCACCCTAAAGTGAACCCTAATTTCTTAGTGTGTATTACATTTGATAAAATCTACAAACAGACAAAAAGTAAGTATCTCTCATGTTTCCATCTCAATGCATGGCAAAGACAAAGTGGAGTCAAAATCGGAAACTATATGTAGCATGGCCTCATTTTATATGAAACGTCTTTTTTGTATTGTCCATGCACTAGGCGTGTTTTGACATATCATTTCATCAAGGTCAGTTTAAAGTATACATGGTTGTCAAAAATGTATACTACAAAGAAGATCATGAAAATTATTTTCAATATCAATATTTTCATCGAATAAGTCAGTTCGTAATTACGATTTGCGCATGTGCAGATAAAAGTCATTTGTACCGAATACATTTGACCTCTATAATTATGCTGTCATTTTCTGCGCAACATCTGATTTTACGCCAGTCTGATTTTACATGTAAAACAAGTAGCGCGTCCACCAAAACAGATGCGCGTATGCGTACAAATTGGAGTAATTTCAGGGTCATTTGTACGATATTGTAGGATATTTGTACAATATTTCTTCTTCAATTGCGCATGAATAGCAAGTATTTGCCTTCGCCCGGGAGGGGTGTTCAAGATGACTTGACCATTAGACAGTCAGCATCTATAAAAACCGTTAAAAAAGCTGTGAAATCATATTTATTTTAAATCCGCTATCAAACTTTGTAACAGGTACATTCATTACATTTTGTCTCCATAAACCACCTGGTAGTTCCCACATGGACGATTGAAGAGTTTTCTGATTTGTGTTTATATAAAAATTATAATGTGTTCTATAATTTAAATATTTTGTAAACGCTCCGAGACTTATGGGAAGGGCGTACTAAATGCTTATTGTATTGTATTGTATTCTATTGTATAGTGCACCTTTTCAAGATTTTTGCAAAATGATGCAAATAAATTATATTTAGTCAGTCACCCTTAATTCTTTCTTTCCTGAGATAGCAGGGCATGTACTTTTGTGTTATTTTTTTCCTTTTATGGCGTCAAGGCTCACGCTTATTACTATCATTTACATATTTTTAAATCCAACTTCATAACATCACAGAGATCGATTTCCAAAGGCATTATTATATACAAAGGACTTCACAGATCATTTATTACAGAACATGTGCTATTAGAAAATATGACTATTAATTGCAGTGCCTTCAAAATCTGAAAATGTCGCCAAAATGGCTGCCTGATACATTTCTAGGAGCTTCGTCATACTAGATTATGTGAGATGCATCCATAGATTTGACACACAGAGACAACAATATATACATTTACCTCGTGTGAGTTAACGTGTATTGTGTGAATGTGCTATTGCTTATTATCAAACTTATTTCATTATTCATGCACTCTTACCTTGAGTAGTACCAGCTGCTGTTGTTGTTTCCATTTTTAGATATTTCTGTGGACCTTGATCTCCGCCTTGCTCTTCTTTTCTCCCCCGGTTTACCGTGCAATTGCCTAGCATTTGATGGTACAGAGACGAGTTACATGCTATAAGTATGTCCTTTGTTAATGTTCAGCGTCCCTTCACACTCGTTACCAAATTTTTTTGCGCAGGCATTTTAATCCACGGAGATGAATTGGAACTGTGGAACTGAGCCTTTTTTCAAAATTATATATTTTGGAGCCTCGGGGTAGTTTTCATACTTCCGGCACCATTGGTTGAAAATAGTCACAGTCCAAGGTATTAAAAAGGTGATTGTCGGTTTCATAACGGGCGCATGGACCTCTCTCATACGCTTTCTTTCGCTGATGCTCCCACATCACTCAAAATTTTAGCCTTCACTTGCTTCCTGTCTGGCTTACAAACAAGTCTCTGTCTTCACACACCCAGCTTTTCGGTCATCCCTCCCCTTGAGTACATCGGGGTTTTTTTCTCATTAGAAAACCACATTATCACAAGCGTCCTTGCTTTAATTTTTAACTCTTCAAATCACTAATTGTGGAGCGCCATCAGGGGTATCAAGTCTGACAGAAATGTGCGCTATTCGAGAACCCACTATTGTTATTATTATTATTCCCCCTCACCTACCCCAATCCCGCAAAATTTCCATTTTGAATGAGAAAAGTGTTAAATTGTTTGATTTAAGTGCGAATTTGAAGAACCCACTATTGTTATTATTATTATTCCCCCTCACCTACCCCAATCCCGCAAAATTTCCATTTTGAATGAGAAAAGTGTTAAATTGTTTGATTTAAGTGCGAATTTGAATGACCGAATTTTACGGTGCAGATTTTTTTTCGCTAATTTTAATGACTCTTATATCATATTGAATGAAAAATGTCCGAAATTGACCGCAAAAACCTATACTATATTCAATAAAAGAAGTAGTACTACTAGTTGTAAAAGTACTAATAGTACATGCAGTAGTGTATAGTAGTAGCAATAACGATACTTTTAGCATAGTAGGACATGTATTATATGTTTTTGTGAAAGAAATAATTTTCCTAAATAACTTTATTAGTTATTACACCCACTGACATATATTTAACAATATAACATTATGAAATAGATCTTCACTTGTAAAGTAAGTCAATAATGTTGCTAAAATATAGGTTTTTGCGGTCAATTTCGTAAGTTCATCAGTCAAATTCATACTACGACTTTTTATTTTGAATGAGAAAAGTGTTAAATTGTTTGATCTAAGTGCGAATTTGAATGACCGAAATACCAAGTTGAATGATGAATTTTACGGTGCATATTTTTTTCGCTAATTTGAATGACTCTTTTATCAAATTGAATGAAAAAAGTCCGAAATTGACCGCAAAAACCTATATATATATAGATGAGATAAACATGAATTCATTAAAAGAAGCTTATGTGAATAAAAGAATACATAAAAGGTCATATGCGATTCGAAACCAATATATCAAAATTAATAAAGAATAACAACCAAATAAAATTTGTTCGACGTAAATTACGAATTCGAATGCTCAATGTGCGAAAAAGAATGCTCTGAAATGAATTTGAATGCTGGATTAACGGTATTGCGCAATCGCATCACCTCCCGTTCTAAATTGCATGACCGTTTTACGAACTTTTGCACTTTTTGCGAATTCGAATGAAATTAGTCTAAATTGGATTGATGAAAGCACTAATACGAATCATGAAATATTAATTTGAATGCTTAAATGCTTGTACACGGCCAAATTCTTCTAAATTGAATGCACGTAATATGAATTTGAAAGATGAACTTACGAAATTGCCCGCAGAAACCTTAAAAAATGGTAGAAACACTAATAATTGGCTTAATCCTAAGACGATTGGCAGTAGCTGTACAAAAAGGTATAAACGGTATTATTTTTCAATGTTTCTTCTCGAATTAATATATTTTGTGGACTTTTAATTATGTCTTTATTCCTCTGTTTTAAAACTTTATATAGGCAGAAGAATTGTGGATGAACCTTAACCATGGCTGATCTATTAACGGACGAGAAACTTAATGATTTTGCTGATGCTTTGGCGACGGACAACAAACTGCCTAAAGCCTAGGTCACAACCCGCCGTACTTGCAAGTACGTGATGTCTGCGTGCAAAAAAACGTGGGCAAAATTTGTTGATCCGTACGGGGTGAGTACTGCCTCCGTACAGATTTGGGGCACGCAGACAAGACGTAGAATTTTTAGTGCAGGAGGAACTTTCGCTGCGTTCAGGCTGCGGGCGGTCTACGGATTCACCCCCAGTACGGGTGACGTGCGTTGACGTGCGTGCCCTCTGCTGCTAACGAGCGCACAACGCACGGACTCCGTGAGTTTTTGAAAAAAAAAAAAATTCCCACAGTTACTTGCTCTACGGACAACGCACCTAGCACGTGCGTTCTCCGCACGTGATAAGTGCGGGGTCCGTGCTTATTCGGCGCTTCTCCAGTTCAGTTGTCCAGTGAGCACGCAGAACTCACGTAAACCGCACCGAGGAAGTACGTGCTATGCACTTACAACGCACGTTGTGCGCGCTGATTTCTGCAGGATATATAAAAGTTGACTAGACTTATAATGTGCCCAACGACATAGGGCGGGAAAATCTCACGTTTATCGCACTTGCATGCACTTACTCCCTGCAAGTCAGTAAGGACACCGTACGTGAAAGTACGGCCTCCGTACGATAACGAGGCAACCGCACGGCGATCGTACGTTGTAAGCACGTTGTAAGCACGTACAACTCACTTACCAGGTGCGCAACGTACGATGCACGCAACCACTCACGTCCAGGCGTGGCGTGCGGGACACGTACTTACGCCTTGCGTTGTAGTGCGTGTGAAGTGCGTTGACGTACTCCTTCCTTGTTCTTGCTACCCCTCCCCACGTTTTCAGAAAAACGTGGCGGATGTGGCCTCCGCAGAACACGGACTAAAAACACGCACGGCGGGTTGTGACCTAGGCTTTAGCTAGGTACAAAACGGTAAGCACTATATTCCGTCAAAAGTAGTCGGCATGAATATTCATGAAAACGAATTGTAACGATATAATACAACGAGCAAGGGCATCGAGCAGCTGTTCTGTGTGGCGCAATCGGATAATCCAGTCCTCTCTTGGTGAAAGGACCACGAGTTCGAACCTCGGTAGAGGTTTATATTACGAAATTTTCTTTTGCTGATTTAAAAATAAGGTGACTGAGTAAGAAAATACAAGTCCGAAACTTGTAGTATCTTTCAAAGTCTTCAAAAAGGGGTTTCTGAAATGAATATTCATGAGCTCAGCTGCAGGATTGGTGCCTATATAGTGCTTACCGTATAAAACTAATTGGGTTTCCGATGAACAAGGTCGACATGTACATGAAAAGAAATAAGACAAATAATAACTCAGAAGGCACCTCCGCTATGCTTTTTGACTGGAAGACTAGACGGAGACCACAAAAGAAAAGCGAATTCCAGACTTGGTGCGAGCACTAATTGAATCTAAATTGGTACTCTATGCGGAGGATTTCTTCCGTGCTGAAGGCTTTTTGGGTTTCCATTAACATTTTCTTCATTTTCATTATTTACTCATTATTTTTATATCAGTATCATTACTGACATATAATAAAAAGAGAATCAGTAGAAGAACAAGAGGAAGAGGAAGAAGAAGGAGAAGAAGAAGAAGAAGAGGAGGGGATGAGGAGGAGAAAAAGGAAAATAGAATAGTACTGCAACCAGATTTCATTAAAAATAAGATATTCTAAAAACGCATTATTTATTATCAATCGAGTTTACATAAATTCTCCATCAAAAAGATTTTCTTTCATTTCAAAACGGCAACTAGAAGGTCAGATGGAAAGTCCTTCCACTTCAGTATCAAATATGAACAGTGCAAGCTCGTAAGTATAATGAATTACATTCAAAACGATTAATATCAACAACAAAAATGTGTTAAAACAGACTTGTAAAGTTGGACATTTCAATGTTAATGACAAAATATTTGTTCTGCAATAAAGCTATTACAAATTGTCTATACGGTACATGCAAAAATAGGGCTACGGCAATTCCATACGTTTTATATATATACCAGGTACAATATGTCTTCAAATTAGACAATTACCGTTGATTTAACCTAGAACGTTAAAAAAAAATCCTGATTTTTTTTTAGAAAACATTAAGTGGGGAGAGGAATACTTGTTCATTTTCAATGAGAATAATAAGACATGTATTCTTTATGGTAAAATATTGAAGATAAAGACACTGTCAATTTGGATTGAAAATTTTATTTATCTAATCGTTCTTATACACTTTGTATCAATATCAATGATATATCAATGATATTAAACTTTTCATCAGGCTTACCTATAGATTTTGTGTTTTGACCCATAGGTTGGACCGAATTGTCACAGATACAGAGCTTACGATATTGGCAGCTTGCCTGCCTGCGGACTTCTACAGACCAGTCGCCACATATTTAGGACTAGTGTACACTGAATATGACAACATCAGGAAACAGTATGCGTCTGTAGAAGATGCCAATTTCGAGATGTTAATGAAATGGAAATTAAAACAAAATAGTGGAAAAGTGAAGGACCTCGATAATGCTTTAAATAAAGCTGATTGTGGAGGACTTTCGTATAAAATAAATGTGTAATAATAAAAGCAAAAGGAGCATGCAGAATTGCTTTGTTATACTGGATTTATGAGATTTTAGTAAATGACAAATATAATGCCTACTCTCTAGATTAGCGCTTATGCTTTTCTAGAACCCCCTGTTTTGTATTTTTTTAATGTTTAAAATGTTCTTTTTAACCCGGTGTATTTCCCTAACCGTTTTTTCTATTTCTCTTATTGTTCAATAAGTTCACAGCTGGTTCACATTCAGTTCACAGTATTGGGTTGATAATGGGATAAGTGATACTAGTGGGTTTAATATTTCAGTGGACTTTGAAACTCGATAAAAGCTTACAAAAGTTGCATCGTCGAAGGGGGAATATCATCCTTTTTGTATATCTCCCCCGGCATTCTTGTTGTCATGGATGACAAAACAATTTTGTGAACAACAACAGACATGTCAGGTAAAAAAATCTTGTTTTCCCACGATTGCTATGGTATGGAGCATATATTTCGAATATGACTGTCACGGCGGAACAATCCTCTATATCTATTTCCTTGTTGGGAATCTTAACAATGGAACCTACATGCTTGTTAAAGGAGAATTAACTTTAATATATAAATCTGCTCATATTCAAAGATGTAATCTATTCCTTCTTGTTGCCCTACGTAGTTTTGCATTAAAATATACGAGATGGGTATAAATCAGGATTTTCTCAGCAAGATTTATCGTCTGCTAGCAATACCAGGGGGCTGCCATTTTCTTCATGTGTACATAAAGATATTTTTAATCCGAATGCAAAATTGTCTTTCTTCCTGATACAAAATTCCATTTGAGATTTAAAATATTTAACAGATATATACATATATTCTAAAAACGAAAATGTGTTTTATATTTCTTTGAAAATTATGATTTTACTAAATATCAATCTATTTTCTTGATACTATGACGTACGTGACGGAGCGAGTTAATTCAAATTTATGGATGATGACTTTACCGAGTGAATATGCGCATTGTATAAATTTTGTTCTGCTCTGCCAGGCAAGACCAAGAAATCGATTTCTAGTTAGCAAAACCGGAGAATTTAAAAAGAAATCTATAAATTTCAAATTTTAAAATAAATGTATACACCTGTTATGTATTTTCCATCATATATAGGGCTTTTTTATAATGAATAGAAGCAATTTAGCTCGTGGATTAAAAATATCTTCCTGACCGGAACGGTCTCCAATGGTTCATGTCCAACTCCATGTCATCAAGAAAATGGCAGCCCCCATGAAGTGTTAGCAGATGATACCGTATGCTAGAATGCCTTGATTTAAACCCTTTTCTGATATTTTATTTCTAAGGTGATACAGGTCAATGATTAAGAATATATTACACCTTTGAACATAAGTATATTTATATTCTAGTTTTAATTCTCCTTTAATTAATGTGATTGTAAGACATATCTTCTGTCCCATTCCTCCAAATCAGCCCTGGACCCAATACTAGAACAAACCGCAGCTTAAAGCCTACCCCTCTGTCTTACATGAAAGGAAAACCGCAGAACATGCTGTACCAACGTTTTGTATGTTTCATCATTTGCATAACCCATTGATTAGAAATGAAATTTCACTAAAGCCCTAACTTTGAAACCCAATAGTAAACCAATTCGTAACCCTGCATCATGGACAACATAAAGCCAGAAGCAAATGTAGGATCACTGTTTTATTAGCAAATTTTCATTTTTAGTACACTCCATATTGTCATGTAATATGAATATGTGTTTTTATATTTGAGTGCTCTGTTTTATAACAAAGTTTACTGTTCGAAAAAGGAACAAGTTTAGGTTAATCTGGGAAGGGCGGTGAGGAGGAGGGGGGGGGGGCAGAGCAAATCATGTTTTAGTGGGTAGCAATATTTTGTTGGGCAAGCACATATTTTAATGCACCACAATACATTGATGCTGACCATTGTAACCAATGAAGTAGGCAAAACCCTGTGTAAAGATTGTTCTTGGGCGCACGGAGTTACCCCACTAGGGTCTGAACATCTCCCATCTGGTAGCCCTCATATTAAAGTTAAATGTTAGAAAGAGATAGCATACAGATCTAAGGTTCACTTGTAAAGATGTCTTGAGATAAATAATTAAACACAATTTCATAGAAACTATCAAGTCCAGAACTATTTGCACTATGATATTTATCAGACATATTATTACCTCTATTGGTACGATATTTTTAGCAACAAAAATAAAGCATAATGAAAACTATATTCCAAAATCATAACTCAGATTACAAATTATATTTATGATTTGCATGGCAAACTGATATGTTTTATCTGCAATGGCCTGATTTCCAACGACTTGCTTGATTACAGATTTGCTGTAAGTTTATCCTGTGGTTCATAGGCAGATCTGAGGTGATTCATTTGGAATCGAATCAAATAATTGGAAAGTGCCATTTATTGTACATTTTATGCAAACTTGAGCCATGGTTTAAAATATAGAATTTTCGTCGTTGAGTGGTTTATATGAACACTGGACTGGTGGATGCAAAGGCCAGGGGTTCGTGTCCCGACACGTCATCATATGATGAGACATATTATTTCAATTGGCACCGTCAACTCAAAGTGATAAGTAAGTTTCTGGTAGAATTCATATGGCTCCAAATGCACGATGATATGTTTGAGGAAATAATTGGTTAAAAGCCAATGATAAGCCCCCCTCTTTGGGAGCCCATAGCAGGCAATAAAATATGCGCTATACAAAAACCGAATACAATAGCTGTAATTCTATTCTTCTGTCATAATTGTACTCATTGTTAAAGCGTGTTCATCCACGATTGTACCAAAACTATTAATGGTACCACAAAGTGAATGCTTTGAGAAACACGGGGAAAACCCGCTTCTATACATCGTGTACATGTACATCGTGCGATGAAGATTCCCATTGACCTTTATACTATACATCATAAAATGCCGCCGCGCCTCTTTTGAATTGAGCCTAATATAATAACAGAATCGCGAACACACTGTGTGCTTTTAATAAAAGAGAAAGTTCCATTTATGCCCCTTTTCGTCTTTTTATACGGTGAAGATTTCGTAATATACTGAAATAAATCACTACAATACCATGTAAACTGAGAAGAGTGTATAATTATCTTTTATTTATCATATCATATTTGACACTTGGTAACATTAGAATCAGTAGATATAGAATCAGTAGATAATGCATACGTAAAGGTATATCCCATCCCAGGAAATTACTGTGGTACAGAGCTTTAACATCAAAATTACCAGAAGGAAAATAATCTTTATTTGAAATATCTTGTTTTGTAATACCACTACGCCCCCATCGCTCTCTTTCTATCCAACTGTTTCCCTCGTCCGGTGCCGTATTTTCCTTTCCCAAATTTTCTCTCAGTTCAGTTTTCGTAACGTAGTATATCGACTATCTAACCTTTGTTTCTACCATGAGGTTGCATGTACCAGAATTATAGTACATGGGGGGGGGGGGGGGGGGGGGTGGTAATCTTTTTGACGCCTCTCGTTGTTAATGGAATCGTTGATTCCCCCATATTCTGCCAAAGGGCCAATATTCAAGTATAACCTTTATTTGTGTCATTGTTATTTCAGTGCAGATCATAATGATAAGAAGAATACACATCCCGCAAAAAGGGAAAAGTGTTGCTTGATAGAGGGAAAAACAGAAGATGGAATTCAAGATGAAACCAGAATTATAGTACATGGGGGGGGGGGGGGGGGTGGTAATCTTTTGGCGCCTCTGAAAAAGCTATTGTAAACATCTCGTTGTTAATGGAATCGTTGATTTCCCCCAAATTCTCTGCAAAAGGGCCAATATTCAAGTATAACATTTATCTGTGTCACTAGAGTGCAGATCATAATTATAAGAACACCCCCCCCCCCCCAACAAAAAAAAAAGAAAAAAAAAAGAAAAGGAAAAGTGTTGCTTGATAGAGGGGAAAACAAAATGAAACGGAATACAGTTGAAATTAGACGGAGTAGACATGGTAGAAAGGACGTATGAATACAAGAGACAAATGGTGGGAAAAAAGAGAAGGAATGGAATAATGGAAACGTTAGACAGAAGTGGATCGAGGGAGAGACAGAGAGACGGAGAGAGAGAGAGAGAGAGAGAGACTGCAAGAAGGGGGGTCGAAATGAACGTGACTCTATAATTATGTAAGAATAGGCCCCAAACCCAGTCAATTACGTCAATACACACACACACACACACACACACACACACACACACAAAATTAATTCACCTTGTCGGGGGCAGATGAGTTTTTGAACAAGACAAGCCTCAGTGCCTCAGCTGGATCCAAGCGAATGCTTTGAATACAAGTATATATTAGAATAAATTATTATTAATAGCATTATTTGTAAGGAAATAACATATCCAACAAGGGGAATTAATTAATAAGGTCGTTACACAAAGTAGATTTGTCTCACAAGGCCAACAAAGGATCAATGACAAAGATAATGATTATATTTGCAAGTTCTCTCTGGGCCTACAGTTGTTTATGTTTCTATATATATATATATTTATATATTACGCTGGATTCCGCATATATATGGAGTTTGGGATGGCCTTCATCGTTCTTTTGCTACCCTGAAACGGAGATGGGTGTTGATCTTAACTGAGAAACTTCATTCCAGACCCCTCTTCCAATCTTTGTCCCTATTCACCAGGGCCCATATTCATTAAACCCTACTATTAGTTGTCAACTAATTACATAGGCTACAGTACACATGGTACATGGTTTGTTGCCAACTAGGCCTAGTAAGGTTTTATGGATGTGGACCCAGATTCTCTCCGTTTCACTGTAGGAACTATGCCTATTAACATTGGCCAAGTTGAGAGTAATTCCCCTTTTTTAACCTTCACAGTTGGAATATACCGACCATAATTTGGGGTCTGTCTTCATGGTCTTACAATCATTCAGGGAGCTTTAACATAACATCAGTCCCGACAATGAACATGGTTTGTGTAACTGAAAGGCGCCAATTGTATCGTCTGTGGGAATTCCCAGTCGAAATGTTTATGTATTTCCCGAAGCAGCTGTACATTTTTTTCTGGTTTAATGAGCACAATAGAATAACCATTTTCCATTCAATTACACTTCGTCATACATGATCAATGAGCAAGAAATCGGGAAAAGAGGGGAAATTCAAAATCATAAGTGATATGGCAAATTTGCAAAAATATCAGTAGGACTTTTTTATACATTGAATGTGTATAAGTAAATTAATCTTTATCTTTGTGTGATATTAAATTACACAAATTGTTCTGTTGTTATGTTTACTATGAAATAATGAATGTTACATTTCATATTGAGCTGAAATAAAACGAATGGCAGTTCCTTTAAAATGTAAAAACATTTGTACGTGACAAACATATATTTGATATTTACATTCATAAAAAAACCCAATTAAATATGAGTATCAGTTAGCCTGTATTGAAATATGAGAAATATGAAACAGGAGAACTGCAAATAAAGCCTTCGTTGGCCTTGTGAGACAAGTCGTTTTTGTGTAACTGTGGTCGGAGGCTATATATATATATATATATGAAGAGCTTACTTGCAAAAGGCCCTAAATCCATTTTTTATCATATGGCACTTTTTTATATGCCTTAATAGACATTCACCATGTGCATCAAACTGGCTATATTTCAACTTCTAAAAGTTTCAGGAAGTTTGTTAAAAAATGAGATGAAAATTATGTTTTCTTTCAAAAGGCCCTAAATCCAAAATACTTTTCTTGCAAAAAGCCCTATATCCATTTATCTGTCCTGCATCCTGATTGGCTAAGAGAATAGATTTTTGGCATGAATGACCAATCACGCGCCTCCACACAACCATCTATCCATAGACTCTGTGTGAGAATCTGTCCAGCTTTTTGACATTTTTTGTGGGAATTAAATACACAAAATTCCTTCGTTTATCAAGATCTTGAAAATTACTACAATGGAGCTTGCAGATATAACCAACAATCCCAGCAAAATATCTTGCAAAAGTGTTCAGGTTTAGTTGAAAAAGTAAAATCGCATTGCATGTTATTCTTACATGAACTTGCTTTCTTCTAATTTCACTGAAGTTCATTCTTATTGGATGTACATAGACCACAATGTCCGATGAATTATCACCACTATGCAATATAAAAGTTTTTCCCTTTAATTTATGACCAATACATAATACATCTAGAATGATATTGTGATGACATTAAAAAAAAATTGTTTCTATTCTTCCATTCTTTTTATTCGAACATGCAGATATGAATTTTGTTCGCACTGTGTAAATATTTCTTGCCAAAAGTGTTCAGGTTTAGTTGAAAAAGTAAAATCGCATTGAATGTTATTCTTACATGAACTTGCTTTCTTCTAATTTCACAGAAGTTCATTCTTATTGGATGTACATGAGTAGGTGATATGAGGATGGTGCGATATTGAAAAAAGGTTCAGCAGATGCTGTTAACTCTAATGACATGAATAATACAGCCATGACAAAGGTGATGGTGATGTTGATGATGGCAGTGATAAATATGATGATGGTAGAAATGGTGATATAGATAATGATAATAGTGGTGGCAATGATAATGGCGATAAAGGTATTTACGATCACCATAATGACGATGATGATGATGGTTATGATGGTGATGATAATGGCAATAATGATAATAATGACGATGGCAATTGTACGGGTGATAATGATGGTATTGGTTACGTGATGTGATGTTGATTATGATGATGCATTCTGCTCTGGATACAGTAGATATTGCTTTTATCTTGAGCAAATCTGCTTTATTAAGGGCAGATAATGACTGGCTACTGTCAGTAAACAATACAAATTATCTTTGGAATCGACTTAAAAATGTTGCTATATCAGGCAAGTTTATCCTAGAAAAGCAAATATTTTATGCAGTTATCTAGACCAAGTCTGCTTTATTTTTAAGGTCAGATGATTATTTTCGATAAGTCACCCCAATTATCTTTTGAAGTTTAAATTTTGATTGATTTTATAATGTTGCTATATCAGGCAAGGTTTATCATAACCCATTGAACACTTTAGGAAGATGGAGCAGCACAAGAGGTTAGGGGAAGAAGGGCGGTGGATTTTGGGTTCATTAGAAGATTTTTAATGTGTAAACTATTATTATCATAGATTGAAAGAGGTTCATCGTGGTGAAGAATAATTGAAGAGAGTTAATCAGTTGTCTCACGATGTGCAAACGTAAACGTAGGTAGTCTGACGTTTCGGCTGCTATATACTGCTAGCCTTAGTCATAGACAATGAGCCGAGATCACGCTGAGCGGGTCTTAAATAGCCCGGAGCGGCCGGATGTACGCTCGGACCACTCGCGCTGTGATTGGTCGCTGCCGTTGACCAATCACCGGGCGCGGCATTGTTCCCTGCCGTGTCGGCGCTGTGATTGGTCGCTGCCGTTGACCAATCACCGGGCGCGGCGTTGTTCCCTGCCGTGTCGGCGGGGGGCGCGCTATCCTTGGCCGGTTCTAACCGGTTAGCTGCGTGGCGCTGAATAGCAGATAGCCATTCGTTAGGGATGTCAATGCCGTTATCCCTGTTAATGTTATTCGAGTGCAATCGGATTTGAATAGCTTCTTTCACCCGGCGCGTGTACCAATGCTTGTCCTGCGCAACGCAACTGATATTATCCCAGCCAGGATAGTGCTCGGCAGTCCAAGCATGCTCAGCAACAGCCGAGCTATCAGTGCGTCCGAGGCGAACATCCCGGCGATGTTCATGCATGCGCTCCCCGACGGGTCTACCAGTCTCGCCAATATAAACCTTGTCACAGGTCGAACATGGGATCTTGTAGACAACTCCATCGCGCCTATTCGGGAGGACAGGGTCCTTCGGGTGGACCAGCTGGCTGCGAATAGTTGTGTCGGACTTAAACACAACGCGAATATCATGCTTTACCAAGCGCCGGCGGAGTAGGTGCGCAATGTTATCAATGTCCGAGCGTACATCCGGCCGCTCCGGGCTATTTAAGACCCGCTCAGCGTGATCTCGGCTCATTGTCTATGACTAAGGCTAGCAGTATATAGCAGCCGAAACGTCAGACTACCTACGTTTACGTTTGCACATCGTGAGACAACTGATTAACTCTCTTCAATTATTATTATCATTCAAGACTTTTCTTCCAAAAGGCCCTAAATCCCACTTTTCTTGCAAAAGGCCCTAAATCCAACCAAATAATAAATATAAAAAATCATATAAAATATTTGACGGCCGCAGGAGTTTTTTAATTGTGATTATTGTTACCTGTGGTGATGCCTCTTAAACATACATGAAGATCTTCTTGAATGAAATCATAGAACTGTGTGAAACAAAAAATCTCAATTTACTCAGAAGTAGGTAAAGTGGATTTAGGGCCTTTTGCAAGAAAACTCTTCATATATATATATATATATATATATATAACTATATATATATGTGACCCGACGCCTCAAAACCTACAATAAGTCGCCAAAGTTTTTGTTTTTGTTTTATACATTTTCTGAAAGTAGAGATTCTCAGCTTTCCAATGGTATATCACTTGCCTAATTTACTCAATGGTAACACCTTTAAATATCACATTTAGAATCAGTATGTAACCAGCAATCAATAACTCCTATTCAGAGAAAATGGCCGTTGAAGTTCGGAACAAAAGAGTGCTAAACCTTCGCTCTCTGTGTGCGCCCAAGTAAAACTGGGTATTCAAATGGCCATAGCAACCGGTATGAAGGGATTATCGGATTAGGCTGAATTTTGGCACACTACTCCAAGAGGACCTATTCATTACTCACTCAAAAAATCAATTTAATACCTTTAGAGGTAAAGTAGTAATTTGGCATTGAATGAAAGTATTACAAAAGCTCTCCAAATTTTCATTAGCTCAACAGGTGAAAAAAAGGAGTCATTTTAAAATGCCCCCAAAACATATTTCTAAGTCGAATTACGACTCACAAACTTGAGACATGATAGAATGATAATGAAACTACCCATTTCTATCAAAAACAGAAAATTGACTGATCCAAGCAAATTTACTATTTTGGGCTGTTTGCTCCGTTGTGGTCTGTGCGACTTATTGTAGGTTTTGAGGCGGCGGGTCACATATTGTGAGGAAATAACATATACAACAAATAACATATATATATATATATATATATATATATATATATATATATATATATATGTGTGTGTATGTGTGTGTATATATAAGTAAAAAATGTAAAGTTCACAATCGAATATTTAACCTTGATTCTACCATGAGGTTGCAGGTACCAGAAAATTGCATACCATAGACTACAAAATGTATTTGTGCTCTTTGTTTGTAAGATTTGCTACATATATCAATCTGATTAAAACTCAGAGTGCCAAACACCATTATCAGCTGCTTTAATAACATGGGGGTATAAATGCAACCTCTATTTCCCAAATATAGATAGCATTCTTTTTTGGCGTCCATGATATACTTATGTTATAAACATCTCATTGTCAATGGAATGGCTGATTTTCCCAAATTTCTGGAAAAGAACCAATTTTCAAGTGCAGTGTAAGCTTTCTCATTTTCATTTGTTAGTTTGATGCGGCTTTTGTACTATGGCATCTGTGTTCAGATTATGTGCATATTATTGTATCAAATGCCCAGGTTTCTCCCTTTGGTTTCTTGAAACAGGCAGAAAAAACATCCAGTTGCTTTCAAGATCACATTCAGATCCGGACCCATGTATATCTATCACTGTGTATGAAAAATAGAGAAGCTTAGCATCTACTATAGCAAAAACGAGAAGGAGAGAAGGACAGATGTATCTAGAGGAAGAGGATTAGGGAGGGAAACGCTGCAGAAAGTAAAGAGGGGTATTCAGGATATCAGAAATTATGAGCTGAAAAGAGGGATAAAAGAGGAAAAAGAATGCAGTTGAAAGGTGACAGACTAGAAAAGAGATATGAGTACAAGAGAATAATGGTGGAACAATGGTGGAACGAAAGAAAACGAAGAGAACAATGGACGACATGAGAGAGAATTCGACCGAGAAAGAGGGAGGGATACAGAGAGAGAGAAAGAGAGAGAAAGCCACAGAGAGAGAAAAAATAGAGTTGAGAGGATCATACCATTAACAAAATGATATAGAAACATGACTGCACAAATTCATGGATGCACACACCATTTATTATAGCAGTTTACCTTCAGATAATAAAGGTATTGATTTTTCTTTTTACTTTGACATCTGTTGGTTGAATTATGTTTATATAAAGTTCCGAGACAGACAAAGATATTGAGTCATTCATATTCTCTCAAAACAATTTATATTTTAACATGAACTGTTACAAATGTCCAACATCTGGTCATTTATGCTTTCAGAGATTTACTTTGATCATTTTTACCTTTTTAATGATGCAATTAACTTTTCTATTCACAAGTTATATCTCGCTCAGACAAAGAAGTATCATACTAAAAACAAAAACCAAGAAAAGCACACCACATTATATGTTCCTATATAAAATAAACAGTGATAACCTTTTTTTTAGATGCTGTTGTTTTGGAAAATTCTTTATATCTTCGTGAAAAGCACAATTACCAAGATCTTATGATATTTTTATTAATCACAGCCTTATTAAAAAAAAAAAAAAACGAAACTAAACAAACATCATCATTTGTCTTCAATACAGTTTGGAAACTTGAATTAATTATTTCAAAAGAGTTATAAAAACTGAACATTAAAATGAAACCTTGCATTAGATACGGTAATGTATTATTATGAACTACTTGAAGAGAAATATCATTGTACAATCAAAGCATGACAGAAACTATTGATATATTTGCAATTTTGACGGATGCATTTCAACTTCGACATTCCTGTTTTGCTAGTTCTTCCTTTTTGGGCTTGTATGGAAAAAAATGTAATATACTGAAAAGTCATTATTTTTTTTCATGCTCACTAGACCACAAATAGTACAACTGATGCTATCGGGCATGTGTCGGGTGGGAATTCCCAAGCAGTTGTAGTTTTGGCGCCTTTTGTTTTGCACACACACGTTCTTTGTAGAGACCCTGGGCGATATCTATTGCACAGGTTGTGGTGCTAACACTTGCCTTGACGACAGGCTAAAATGATTGTCGTTATGTTTTATCCGTGCTGATTAGAAGGGGAATGCATATATAGTTACACACACACACACACACACACACAGGTTTTCATGGCTTTACTTCCGAGGACA
This sequence comes from Heliocidaris erythrogramma, assembly GCA_025617745.1. NCBI lineage: Eukaryota > Metazoa > Echinodermata > Echinoidea > Camarodonta > Echinometridae > Heliocidaris > Heliocidaris erythrogramma. The sequence continues at coordinate 37,594,945 of CM046854.1, read as the reverse complement.
AGTATTGTTCCTCTATTGTTCCTCGTCCTCGGACAGTCCACGGAATAAAGCACAAATTCATTGTTCGACGTTCGAGGACTATTGTCCGGCTTCCGAGGACCATTTTTCTCATGATTTTTTTTTGTTCTCTGTCCGAAAATGTCCTCGGACATACTGCTAAACAGGCCAACACACACGCACATGCAGAGATAAGGGGAACTGAAATTTGTTCTTCGCAACCATTATTATTTCACATACTATTAGATAATATTCTATAATATCATCAAATTTTTCTGCACTACGTGATGTTATCGACTGGCTACAATAAGTATCACGATGTGAATGCCATACAGAACATGTAGTATTAGCCACAATATCACGCAATTTTTCACATCACGCATACACGCAGCAACTCTCTTGTAAGATAATAGTGAGGGATGTATGACATATCAAGATGAGACAGGATAATTCGAACAAATCATCAAAGATACAAATAAACAAACACAAAGAAAATTATTGAAATGTGAAATTACAATTCAAAATAACTTAAATATACAAGAGTAGATGAAATGTATAATAGTCAGCCATATATATAATCATGTAGCACAAATACTATTGGTGGTCAGGAGCTACAAAATACAATGTCAGAGAAATATTTAGGTCTTATGATCAACAATACTTTAAATTGGAATGATCATTGTTCTGAATTACATGTGAAGTGCAATAGACTTGTTGGTATTATACGGAGGAACTTTATTGACTGTCCAAAATCTGTTTTAACAAATCTTTATGAATGTTTAAGTACGCTCACGTTTGGATTATTGCTGTATAGCATGGGATCCATATAGAAATTCACAAAAACAACAGGTTGAACGAATTCAAAAGCGCTATTTAAGAATGATGTGCAAAGACTGGAGCACTAGTTATGATACTTTATTACAAAAGTTAAGTATGAATACATTAGAGAATAGACGAAAGTACCTCCGACTGGTGTTTTATTATAAGCTTGTTTATGGTTTAATAGTTATAGGACATAAAGACAGGTGCACACCTGCGAACAGAATTGGAAGAAACGATCATAACTTCAAGATGCATGTACCCTACGCAAGATATTATCCTAAAACCATGAATGATTGGAACAAACTTCCGAAGAATGTAGTCAATATGAAAACTCTTAGCATGTTTTAAAAAGCGTTAAATAACCATCTCAACCCACATAGTTAATTTAACAGATGCTATACCTCAACTAATTAATTTTGTACTCTGCAATACTACAGTGATTTTACTTGCAATCATCATTATTGTCTATCGTTTACATCTTTTAAATAATACTTTGTGCAATATGTTTATGATATTGAACCTACTTGTTGTTTATATCCCGGAAACAGACTTGTATGGGTTGGTCAAACCTTTTTTGTTTTCCCGAGACATGTTTTTATAATGTCTGAATAAGTTCAAATCAAATCAAATCAAATGAGCGCATTAAAAGCATGCTCGTGGGCAGGATGGGTGGTTCACTCTCTCCCTGTCGGTTTCCCCCAACGCTCTGCTTACTGTAGTCTATGTGCAGATAAGTTGACACCACTGTCTTTTGGAAAAGATAATGTCGTTGTCTAAATTACATTTTTTATGACATGGTAAAGTTTAAAAACCATTGCTGTTTGGCATTCTATTAAAGTGAACAAAATTGACGGAGTTAACACTCATTATCCATCATATAATTTTACTGATAATGAAAATCATTATCGCTTTGAACTCTTTCATTAAACATTTTACCTCACAGGTTGAACTCTCCTAAGGGGCCACAATAGCTATCATGATATTAGATTTCGTGCCAGATTACTGACTGGGAGAAAATAGATCCTCTGCAAGCCGAATTTGACTAGATTTCTCTAAAGCAGTCTTCAGAGCAGCTCGCTCGGTAGATTTTGTTTGTCCTTTTCGCCAATCTCGGAGCATATCAAGTGTTCCGTCGGTCGTTAATCGTTGTGTTTTGTGATTAGTTGCTATGTACCTATCAATATCTTCATGATCAAAGTCAAGATTTTTACCTAACGTGTCAATTTCTGAGTCCTTGTGGACTCTTCTGGCAACCTCCTTCAGCAGATCATCAAAATCTTTCTTAGACAGCGGAAGATCTAGAAATGGGAATCATAAATGAAGAACTTGCAATTTGGTTCTTAATTCTATTAGTTAAAGTATAAAATGCCTGGTTGAGAGGATAAGGTGTATAGCTTAAGGAGTGTGCCTGGGATGATAACTACATGATATGTATCGTACTATTTACCAAACAGTCATTCATAGGCTATAATCAACTCCAAATTAGGGAATACAATTCTTGACTGAGATAAAGGCAGGGATCACGAAATTAACAAGGGTAAATGTCACAGCCTTCTACCTTTCAAAGTACTGAGATCCCGGCTTCGAACCCATGTCGGTCGTGCCATTTGATATGTGCAGGAATTTGTGTTTCTTTCATGGGTCCCTCCGTGTTGTCTTTGTTGCATATTATTTAGGGTTATATATTTAGTCTACCAGCGGTAACGTTAGATGGTGGTTCGAAAATGAATCTCACACATACCATTTCAGTCTAACCGCAAGTCGTGTGCAAATGTGCAAAAATCGCGCATTCTATTTCCAGTGCCCGAAATGGACTCTCTCCCTGCATTCGGCTGTATCGCATGGTCATCTTTAAAGTTATGTTCCTCAATAAATATTAATGCTCTGCTCATTAGACTTTCTGCAAAAAAAAATAAATGAATAGTTAACCAACACAGAGATATTTTGTTTAAGTCAGAATGTTAGAAATAAGTTGTTTAAAATAACTGATGAAATAGTCATACAAAACCCTTTTTTTCACATTTCAAGTTGTTAAAAGACATTATAAAAAGTGATATGAGCCGCCATCAAGACACATATGTATGGAAGCGCTGGAATCTCATCTTTTTCATCGTTACATTCAAAACATCCATAAATTTATGTCAGAGTCAGGATCCAGCAATATTCAGCCGCAGATTATCAGTTGTCAAGACCATGAACAAGACCAAAGAATCTTAGCCCTGTGATTGGCAAGCGAGGCATCTGTAACCAAGTGCCAACCTGTTGTTTCATCCTTGCGCAAACATATGCTCATAGCTGTTGCCTGGCTGTGAGAAAACATGTTGCGTGGTGGTAACCAATCGGAATGCTGGAATTGACATTTTTAAAGATAAAGTGTGTACATTGGTTACATATTGCTGGATCCTGACACTGTCATGAAGTGTACATTAATGTTATTTCAATATTTGGAAAGTACAGAAAATGCTCTTTACGCTTATGTCAAATTTGCCCTGCCTCACAATAAAACTGTGGTAGGTTTGGCCAGATTTATATTTCATTTCATTTCCATTTTTTGTCATAAAAGGAACAACATTTTTTTTACCAATTTCGTCTTTTATTTTGAACACAATAAAAGCATGTAACAAATCTATGACCCCTCTTCTTTTATTTGATGTATAACCCATGACAATTGGTGAATGATAAGTAGTCTATTCAATAGTTTGCAAATGAGATGCTCCTTGCTGTTCTTGCTCATTATGTACCCGGGGGGGGGGGGGGGGGGGGGGGGTATGTCTCATCAGGCCTGTACGGCATCCGCGTCCATGAAAACGGGTAAAAAGGGTTGTTTTTTCACCACCAGACGGGTAACCAGGATCTCGTTTAGGGTATCAAAAACAGGAAAATTCAAAAAAATGGTATCAAATTCACTAGAAGTGGTGATAAAAGATCCTTGAAAATGGTATGAAAATTGACAGTAGTAGCCGGTCAGGAGCAGCTCATCTGAAAATCTTCCTGTGGATATTTTTTATGAATCCAAAGAGGTTCTTTCCCATTCTTTCAATGAAAACGTAATTCTGTAATGTGTTCCAAAGTAAATATTTGTCTTTAACTCTTCTTTTCTGGCCAAAAAAATGGTCAAGAAGAACCATTCCTCGAATAGCTATGGTGTATAATACTATGCAAAATCTTTAAAAATCCCTGTTAGGGATATAAAATTCAGACATTTTTGGCAGGTTTCCCTGAATAGGATATCAGAAACCTCTCGACCGAAATCCTCGTTTATGGTGCTTTTCAGAAAGTCATGGACGCGGATGCCGTACAGGCGTGAATGAGACATCCCCCAACCCCCCCCCCCCCCCCGGGATTATGTATTCGTAGACAGGCAGAACTGGAAAAAAATTGATTTGATTTTGATTATATATCAACGTAAATTTTTACGTTGCACTAAAAGCACAATTTTTTGAGCATTTTACCCAGGAAATTTTGCAACTGACCACTGCAACTATGCGGTAGAGAAGTTCGGATTTTGTACATTGATGAGCGGTTTTCTATTCACTCCGTTCTAAAATTGGGAGCAAAATAATTAACAAAAACCCGTGAGAAATAGTCGAGGAATTCAGCAAATCGACTGGAAATTGAGATTTTTTTATGCTGTTTTATGCATTTTATCCTATATTGGCATAATTGGGGGCGCAATACTTAGCAGAGGCAGATGAACTTACATGATAGCGAGCAAAGCAACGGCAATTACATCTTTATTTTTGGAATTTTGAACCCTTTAAAAAAAACCTTTAAAAAAAAAAAAAAAAACTATACACTGGGGGTGCGAAATTACGAAATCCAGAAAGACAATAATTATGCGAGGGAGCAAAGCGACCGAGCTTTAGAAAATGTTCGCATTTTAAACCCTCGAAAACTTTATTTCTAATGCATTTACCCTATAACAATAATCCTTAAAGTAGCTATCCAAAGAAAAATCACAAATATGACAATTAATGTATCACTAGAAACTGGGAAGCTTTTCAATGAAAACGTAATTCTGTAATGTGTTCCAAAGTAAATATTTGTCTTTAACTCTTCTTTTCTGGCCAAAAAAATGGTCAAGAAGAACCATTCCTCGAATAGCTATGGTGTATAATACTATGCAAAATCTTTAAAAATCCCTGTTAGGGATATAAAATTCAGACATTTTTGGCAGGTTTCCCTGAATAGGATATCAGAAACCTCTCGACCGAAATCCTCGTTTATGGTGCTTTTCAGAAAGTCATGGACGCGGATGCCGTACAGGCGTGAATGAGACATCCCCCAACCCCCCCCCCCCCCCCCCCCCCCGGGATTATGTATTCGTAGACAGGCAGAACTGGAAAAAAATTGATTTGATTTTGATTATATATCAACGTAAATTTTTACGTTGCACTAAAAGCACAATTTTTTGAGCATTTTACCCAGGAAATTTTGCAACTGACCACTGCAACTATGCGGTAGAGAAGTTCGGATTTTGTACATTGATGAGCGGTTTTCTATTCACTCCGTTCTAAAATTGGGAGCAAAATAATTAACAAAAACCCGTGAGAAATAGTCGAGGAATTCAGCAAATCGACTGGAAATTGAGATTTTTTTATGCTGTTTTATGCATTTTATCCTATATTGGCATAATTGGGGGCGCAATACTTAGCAGAGGCAGATGAACTTACATGATAGCGAGCAAAGCAACGGCAATTACATCTTTATTTTTGGAATTTTGAACCCTTTAAAAAAAACCTTTAAAAAAAAAAAAAAAAACTATACACTGGGGGTGCGAAATTACGAAATCCAGAAAGACAATAATTATGCGAGGGAGCAAAGCGACCGAGCTTTAGAAAATGTTCGCATTTTAAACCCTCGAAAACTTTATTTCTAATGCATTTACCCTATAACAATAATCCTTAAAGTAGCTATCCAAAGAAAAATCACAAATATGACAATTAATGTATCACTAGAAACTGGGAAGCTTACAGATGGCAGTCGTATAAGTTTATGTCAACTGGTATCTGATGATTATAAAAACAACATAAATAAAAGCTCTTCTCAGCATCTGGAATATCCGAGGATTCGCCAGAAATATAGCGATGTTTTGATGTCGTCACACTAGGGACCAATCCTGCTTAAGCAGACGACGTCCTATAATGAATGAACGTAATTGCAATGCAATTATTTATCAAATTATAAAGAGTTTTGTATATTTAAACATGGCCTTATTTCACACCATTCTAAAAGGGAAAGTGAAACTGATTCTGATAACTAAAACCGTTTGATTGTAAATACACAGGAGAAGGGACAATGATCAATGAAATAAACCCCACTTTCAAATTGAAAAGCCCTCCAAATAATAGCACGGATGGTATTCGTTCCCTCTTGAAACGCCGAACATGCCCCGGTGCAAGCAGCTGAAAATACAATGGCGTCTTATTTTGTTTACAAGTGACTGATTCCTTTATTTTTTTAACGCTGCATTTTTCATCAAAATAATACCATACACGAAGTTAAGAGTGAGGCAACAGACTAACATTAAGACTGACGCTAGTCAAGTAAGAGAAATAAGTGATGAGGAGATGACAAAACAGGCACTGAAAATGTGTAAGATGTTATGGGACATCGTCTGCTTAGACAGGGCTGGTCCCTGGTGTGTCGTCAAACATCTCAGCAGCGGCCGCGTTCGAGGAGCTCTTCAGCTGCTATATCGGGGGCTGTATTTTACCATTTTATAGTTGATAATAATCATTACTTCAAATGTTTCCAAGCGTTGAATTTGGATAACATTGTTTAATTTATGCCATCTATGCAATAATAAGTATTAAGCCAATATTTATTTTGATGGAATTTTCTTGTAATGTGATGTTTAAGAATTGTGATATTTCTTCATTTTTCCCTTTCTTTTCTCTCTCTTTCTCTCTTTTGCTTTTTTTGCGCCCCCTCCAAGTGCCCCCGGGGCACGTGCACGTGACCCCCTGCCCCCCCCCCCCCTTAGATACGCCACTGCAACCACGTGGTACTGTCTGGCCACCCAAATCAGTAAACTGGTATGGAGTGCATAACAGAATTTGAAGGGTGCAATGGCTCAGTTTTAGGCCAAGTGCACCCTAACAAAAAGTTGATTTGAATATATAGAGAAAAATCCAACAAGCATAACACTGGAAATTTTATCAAAATAGGATGTAAAATAAGAAAGTTATGGTATTTTAAAGACAGGCCATGATCGACTTGCTTCTATCACCCACTCGTGACTATCCATCGCTCACTCGCTGCCAAAACAATAATTACTGCGCCACACACGGTGACCCGAGTATAATTGCTATTGAAGTTTGTGCACAGGGGTCATATCGTGCGAAGTTGCGAGTGAAGATAGCAGCGAGTGAAGCAGCGATTGCGTTCACGTTACAAATAGTCACAAGCGCGGTGGGTGGTCTACCGCAAAGCATCGATGCTTTGTCGCTGGATCCTGAGATTTACTCCTGCCAAACTCGCTGCCAGAATAGTTTCGAAACCTAGCTCCAACTCGCTTCTATCTCGTGACTATCTGCGTTCAGACAGCGTTTGGTCTTAAAACTATCTGGTCATGACCAAAATAGTCTCGAAACCTAGATAGCATCGATGCTATCGCTCTACGTGTGAACGTACCTTCTGAATTCCTTTTTGCTGGATTTCGAGCTTGACACTCCCAGTCTATGCGATTCATTTAGCTTAACGGACCGGCCGCCGGGGTTACACTACTAGACTAAGTGTACAGGAGGACTCTTGGTTCGTGTATAAGTAAGAATATTTCAGCAGCTTCTCATTATACTTGCTGTGGTAGTCACATCATAACATAGAGCTCCTGTCTTCGACTGAGATCCAGATCCCATCAACATGATGATTGCACGGTATTTCCTACTCACCCTAGTTCCTGGAAATCACTTTGCAGGAACCCTAGGTAATATACAGTGATTCTCATTAAAACAAATTTATTAAAGGTTTGCTAAATTTCGCTGTCTTAAAATTTGGATTCAAGCATTAGGTTAAAGGGATACTCAACCGCAGATTGTGGACGTTTTAATGCCGCGAGAGGGCACCGTGGTCGTTACCTGCTCATGCCGTTGCCCCTCGGGGCGCAAACCTCGGATAGACTGGTCGCCGCACAAACATGTACGCTCCACCTGAGCTCGAGCTCTCGTGCGAGATTCTGTCGGCTTCCTGCAGTCGATGTAATCCCACTTAGTCAAACGGACCCGTTCGACGCACAAACTTTGTGTACGAGTGAGTGGAGCTTACGCAATCTTGACTTTCCCCACAGCCACCCGGTGGCGTATCCCTTTAAGGAAGATTGCCCGATGTACAAAGAGTGTATAGGGTTGCCATTCTACATTAGGTTGGTCATTTCCCTATTACTGTCAGTAAACATTTACAAACAAATTCAATTCATTCTTTTACCCTTTTTCGGTATTTTTTCGGTAGTTTCGTTCCTAAGTATATATTATGTACATAAATGCAACTATAAGTTCTGAGAAGAAGAAGGATCATTATATATATATATATATATATATATATATATATATATATATATATATTTATATCCTAATCACAAAACTTCTTATTTTTTTATTGGTCAAAACACGGTCACATGACCAAATATATTTCTACCATCAAAATGATGGTAGGGAAATACTAGCTAATTTGCATACAAAGTGCCTGAAACACCTCCTAATTTGCATAAAATGTGCCCAAAAAAATTTTTGGGCACATTTTATGCAAATGAGGTTACTCAGCTGCTTTCTAACAGTGGCACACGCGAAGCCTCCCGATGGTTCGGCTACCCCCGGCTATGTAACACTGCAGTATCCGCTCGTTCAGCTGAAAAGTCGTATTGAATAATTTGCGGCACAAACGGAAGCAATTTTTTTTGTGTGTACGTGTGTGTAGGTCGAGAGGTAAGATTTGTTTACAAACAGACAAGATGGCTGCGTCCAGTGCACTCGGAAATGCATCGAGATTTAAACTTATTGAAAATGAGGATATTGAAGAATTCATCAACTCTGTGGATAGTACGAATACGAGAAAAACTGTAAGGTATGGTTTAGCAATATTCAGGGAGTTCTGTGACACGATTGGTGTGAATTTTCATGATCTAGACAGTGTAGAAATTGCCGAACTCGATTCAATCCTTTCTCGATTCTATGCCGGGGCACGTAATAAGTCGGGACAAGATAATTTACAGTGTAAAATCAATGCACACGTTGAAATTTGCTCTACAAAAGCATTTCACGTCAACAAGAAGGATTAGGATATAAATCAAATATCCCATACATTTTGTTCGACACTCTGGTTAAAATTATACATTCTCGGAGGTGGTGGTATAGTACTATACCACCGCCTCCTCGAATGTATAATTTCAACCAGAGTCTCTCACTGCATGGGATATTTGTATAATATATATATATATATACATATATATATATATATATATATATAATAATATATAATAAACACAACTTTATAAAAAAGTTCCCCCTAAAACAAATCTCTGTAATTTATGAATCAGGAACCTTTGAAGAAATCTGAATACAGAGACATGTAGCTATACTTCTAAGTGACCTTTCATTTGAAATTCCGGGGAAGTCATTTTTTCATGCTTCAGTGACCACGCCCTAAATTCGAAATGGCCACTTCTTAAAGTTCACAAGTCCAATGTCATAACTCTGATTCAATGATATCGAAAAATATTTGAAATTTGGGGCATCAGAAGGCATGCAACATAATTTGTATGTGCTCCGTAACATTCCAAATGCCCTGTGCGCAAGATTTCACGGTTAAATGAGCACGGGATGAAAATTGCCCAAACTGCCGTGTTGACATCTTTCCCGTAGTAAATTTTATCTTATGCGATTGAATTCATGTTTTGAAAGGTGTTTTCGACTTTTCCAAACAATATCAATTAATTCAAGGTTAAATGAGCACATAATAAAAACAAAGGAATTACCACCATGCAGTAAGTATTCCTGTGATTTTGTGTTGTAAAATCATCTGAATAACATTTTTTCCCCATTATGTTTAAAACCGGTGTACATGTATCAATGATCCTATGGCATTTCACTCAAAATTTCACGCTTCAATGAGCACGTGGGGCTGAACCCTCATTGGATAATTCTATCAAAATGCATGATGAAAGTATGCGATCGCTGCCCTAAACATCAAATTGAATGATAATACACCTCTTTACTAATTTTATACATACTTCTTGAAGAAAAGTTTCTCTTGACGACTCAAACGCTTGCCGGACCTAGCAACAACCAATGTAATATGCAATATGGATTCCATCCATAGCGTTGACATAATGTACAGCAAGTGCACTAAATAGTTTGTAACTAGGGGTTATGGAGAAAGACATGCATAAATTGAAATACATTATTTAACAGGTCTTTGTTTAGGCAGTTGAATGTTCATCTTCACGAGGATTCAAATTTTAATGAAATCGAGCGACTGTGCATCAATTTGGCTGCTGTTGTGATGAAGTTTGACAGGCAAAACCTATATAATATATTGAAGTTTGCGATATTTTGTTAAATTCCTTTTACGAAAACTGTGGTACTCCTAAACCAGCTTTGCTGAAGTGAAAGCTGCCGTAGACCTATATGGAAGGAACACATAGAAAGGTACAAGGACTGCATACTTGATAAAGTATTCAATGATGTAGATGTGGACAATGATATGACAAGCTGAATTTTGGAGGTGAGGTAACGCCATTTTATATGCCTAAATACTGTAGCCGGGTTATGATTCATAACTTAAGATATACCTGGGCCTCGTTTCATAAAACTTTTTATCAATGACAAGTTACAATAATTGTTATAAGCTACTGAAATCGTTGAATCTGATTGGGTGAGAGCAAATTTGTCATAGAAATGGGGCAGTTGATAACAAGTTTTATGAAACGGGGCCCTGGCCCGTTTGAATCCCTGTTATACAATGTGATGGACGTTTGATCAAGGACCAAAGCGACGAATTTTTTTCAGCCCGATTTGTTTTGTTTTCAAGATAAATTTGATGTCATGTTAATTTGCGTTACATTGATTTGAAATGGTTTATTGTTTGACCATCCATATCCATTTAAACGGACAGCCTTTTCGAACGAAAAGAAAAACGAATTAATGTAATTTCAATATTGTTGTTTGACAGTTCGTCTGCATGCAAGAAACGTTGTAAATTCATGTATTTCATATTTCGGTTGACCAAACCTCTCTTTTCTCTCTTTTCATCCTTCTTTTTCCTGCATTCTCTCTTCATCCTTGTCACACACAGACGCACTTCATTTTCCTCCTTCCTCCACCATCCTTCATTTCATTCTCTTTTGTTTCCACACCGTCTTCCACTTCCACTTTCCTTTCACGCTTAGTTTTTCTTGTGGGTTGAGGCAATAGTCCCTCTACTTCAACACACTTATCAATTCTCTCTTATCAATAATTCGCTTATCGTAATGATGCTTTATGAATTTAATATTACTGAACGACCCACTCGTGATTAATTAAGTTATATAAGTTTCTGGACATGTAATATACAAGCTTTGCTTTTAAGCATGTCCAACTGTTTTCAACATCACTTAATAGGTCAATATTTCTGCATCCTATATTTTTACTTATTGATATTTGATATTGTGCCATATCTATGGAAAAAACCCTTTATATTTTATTACTATTTTATTCATTTTATGTTATGCACTACAGATTTCTGTTAATTATGTTAATATGATTGAAACAGTCAAAATCTGAATCTGAACAAAAAATCTGAATCTGAAACCTGTAATTACAAACAAAACTATTAGACCAGCTGCATTTGGAGGAATATAGGTAGTGTTCATTTCATTGTCTATGGAACTAGGAAAAAGATTATTAACAGCTAATTCATTATTAATGGACTACTACTGCCCATTACAATTACCTTTGTGACAATTACCCCAGGGCAATTACTACAGGATGACTACAGCAAGGACAAACTTTCCCGGACAAATTTCCCCAGACAATTATCCCCCCCCCCCATTTTCCTATGATAAATGGTTTTTTACCACAAAATAGACTATAAATGTCTGAGAGGATGAATTTCAAGTGTTACTTGTCTTGGTCTGAGCAGTATGGCCTACTTAATATTCTACTGAGAACATTTGGGGGGACAACAAATTAAATACAAAAGAAAATTGAAGTTATGGAAAAAGAAAAGATTCTAGCTACATGACTGTGCTGCTTTGAAGAGAACAAAATGCAACCCCTGTTTATCAGCATGGCACAAGACATGGCTGCTATAATTAAATGTAATGTAGCAATTTCCCACCAAGAAATGAAGAAACTGCCTCTAGCGAAGTGAACATGGCTTAAAAAGATCAGGCATACCTCCTGGACGATTATCTCTGAGACCATTACTGCCAGAACATTTACTCCGAAACCCCTACCCCTGGAGAATATCAATAGGACAATTACAGTCTAATATATTTTCATTGGTTAGTTAATACATGGATCTGGTTAATCTGAAGTATCCATCCGTTGGGGTGGCTTTAAGAGGGGGCATTTAAATTTAATTGTCCTTTGTGGATAATTGTCCGTGGGTAATTGTCCTAGGGGTAAATACCATGGGGTATATTGTGCGAGGGTTGGTTCTTTTAGGGGATAATTGTTTTAGGGAGTAGTCATCCATTCATTATGAGTTAGCTAGTAGAAATCAATTTGAAAGTGCAATTGACTGATGTAGCCTACAATTCCCACATACATCTTTAAAAGGAGCTGGGGGTGTTTCATAAAGCTGTTCGTAAAGTTACGGATGTCTTTACGAACATCTGGAACATGTTTTTAGGTGCTATACCAAGGAGTTATCACAGACCTCCTTGCCTATAATAATCAGATTCTCAATCATTTAGCACAAGAACTGGTCACCAGTCGTGCGTAAAGTCGTGCGTAACTTACGAACAGCTTTAAGAAACACCCCTGGTCTAATAATGTTTTTCCATGGCTGTATCTGTCAAAGTTTTTTAAATTTTATTTTCGATTCTCGTTTTATTTATGTCTTTGCCTGTATGATTCTAATCAGCTATCATTTCTTGGTATTTCTTCTATCTTCATGCCCGAGTTCAGACAACTGGTCATAACTTTTTGATCAACCTTCGCACTTAACAGTGTCGACTTTATATAGGCCCCCTGAAGCCTTCTTATTCTTCTTTGTGATTGAATGAACTATAAACTAAAAAAAGAATCGTACAACTGTGTTACATGTTATACTCATGGACTAGGTGTTACAAAAATCATTTCCCACTTTTTTTATCCTTAATAGTTCGAAAACTATATATCAGATAACACTGTCATTGATATGAGTAATAGCTGAATAGTGTACAATTTAGTTGGAGGTGATTTGAATATGAAAGCATAAATAAGTTTCATTAAATCCATGATTAGTTTTAAAGTTAGGTTCCAGATTTTGGTCAAATTTTAACTCTTTATACAAAACTTAAACTTTACACAGGAACCAATGATGTGTATGTGAGTGTGTGTTTACAATGACCCTGAACAATGGACATGAATACCACCTTTTCAGAGCTCTGCTGACCAGGCTTCTGGTCTCTTGCTCCAAGGCACATGAATGCTTTATTAATAATTCATGATGGATTGCTCTAAACACTGCTAGTTTGAATTCATGGTAAAGGGTAAAATGCATGCACATGAAAAAAGTAAGAACATGTTTCCATGTGCTTGCAACATCATCATCATCATCATCACCATCAGTATCATCATCATTGTTGTTATCATCATCATCATCATCATCATCATCATCGTCACTATCATGATCATCATTATTAGCAGCAGCAGCATTATCATCACCATAATTATCATCATCCTCATCATTGTTATCATTATCATCATCATCATCATCATCACTATCATTGTCATCATCATTATCATCACTATCATTGTCATCATCATTATCATCACTATCATTTTCGTCATCATCGTCATCATCATCATCATCATCATCATCAAGGACAACATCAATATTAAAATGACATCTCAGTGAAATGACTTTACACAGTTAATGTCAGAGGATGAATAAAGACTAGCTGTGATAGTGGAATTCCTCATCAGTGCTGTCACCAACTTTTTTTCAAAGGGGGGGGGGAGTACCTTTTGGAAAAAAAGACAAAATTTACCAACTCCACTTAGGGTCTACAGGGGCGGTTCCAGGATTGAATATAAGAGGGGGCACACAAATGAAGGTTTGTCAAAAGGTAGACCCGTATCTAAAAGAAGTAGCTCAGTGGGGGAGGGGGGGGGGTCTGGAGGGGGGCGCGTTCGCCCCCTCCGCACCCCCCCCCCCCCCCGGCGACGCCCATGCTCATGAATAAATAATAAAGCATTCAAACCCTGGCCATTGTCTGGGTCATAACTTAAAAATTATTCTTGAATTTAATGAAACTGATTTATGCTTTAATTTTAACTGGTACACATGCACCGCATGTGTACCAGTTTAGTGAGATCGGAGCAGCCAAAATTAGCTCTGCCCATGAGCCCTTTTGCTCCTTAGACCCTCAAAAATGAGCTTACTCGATTAACCATTTAGCTCCTTAGCCCCTGTTTTGAGTGTGTGTGTGTGTGTAATTGGGTTTTTACAGACGTGTATCAATCAGATATGATTATTTACGTCTGGGACCAACCTTTAACGTCACCATCCGAAAGACGTGACTCAGTCTCGAACCTGAGTCCGCTGAATCAGTTTATAACTTCCACTGGTAGCTGGATTACAGGCGCACGCCACAACGCCCAGTTATTGGCAGCGGCACACCCACATCCTAAAACAGGTTGAGTGCCCCCCCCCCCCCCCGGGCTCCAACCATTACCAGAAAACAACCGTGAAAGGTATATGACGGAGATGAAGCACGGCAACTATCATGACTACACCATGATCTCTACGTTGCCGACAATGTCAGCGAAAATGGAGACTTTGACGGGGAACATATAGACATAAGTTCCCAGTCGGAGACCGAATCAGACGACAGTCATTGGGAAGAGAGTGATATCCCTCAGCCTGCTCCAGCCTGGGTCCCTGCCCCTCTTGCAAGCGATGATGACGTGTCATTAATTTTGATTCTATTCTATTCTTTCTTTTAAAATATTTTTTCCTTCCTTCCGCACTTGCTTCTACCCTTCCATTTTGTCTTTTTATGCCCTTCGTTCTCTCTACATTCTGATTTTTTTCTATCACATTTCTTCCTCTCTCAATGCTTCAATTTTTCTGTCTCTGTAACCCTTTCTTTCTTATTCCATTTTGTTTTCTTTCTTTGTCTCTGTCAACCTTTCTTTCCAATTCGATTTATTTTCTCACCCTCTAGCCTCTACCATTTTCCATGACTTTTGTTCTTTGTTTTCCTTTCACATTTCTTTCCTCTCTCTCTCTTTTGAATTCCATCATTCCAAGACAAGTTCAAGTCCAGACAATAATAGAAAGCTTTCAACTGAGATTATCTCCCTGTAATACCTCCCTGAATGGTTATCAATTTGAATGTATTTCCGAAATGGACTGTAAAACTGTACTATAGGTATATTGTGTAGGGATACATGATATCATCCTAATTATTTATTCTTATTTTTTGTAATGCTAGGCCCTCAGTACATTTCTGACAGAACCCCTATTTTCACTTGGATTGGTCCAATGAACTTGCCAATGCAACACCCCTATTTTTCCTGAATGGAACATTCCTATTATGTGTGCTCTGAAAAGGGTCAATAGGGTTTACATGTATGAACAGAGAAGAAAATGAGTTTTGACCCAAGAAAAGTAAGGTTTTTAAATTATTAAGTTTGTGAATTTTGGGGTGGAAAAAAGAATTACTTTTAATGTTTTTATTGAAAGGATATATTAGAGAATATATTTTGTGTAGAAATTAATTGTGTAGGATGAAGAGAAGGTATGATAAAATGGCGATAAACATGCATGAAGGTTAAAGTCTGACTATGCCATTTTTAGGTGGCCAGACAAGGGGGGAATGTACAGAATGTGTGGCACGGTAGGGTTTAAAACAACAAAACCTGGAAGACTGGATCATTAAATTTGATATTCCACCATTCAAGCAGTCAAAATGCAAAATTACAGCACAGACATTCCATTAATTCGGAATTCCGATTTGAATTATATCATTTCGTAGAAAAAGTGTTGCTGAGAAAAATGAAGGAAAACACAAGCATATCGCACGTACAATATTCATTCAATAGAGTCAGTAATTAGGATTTTTCAGTGGCATTTTTTACGTTCAAATTTGGAATTTGGTAGAGATAAATATGTAGTTCCAAGATGATGTAACAATGATACAGAATATTTTTGGTCCATATTTGCCTATACCCCATAAAAGCTGTATATTGTTTATATTAGTGAATTTGTAGTTCAATTAATTTATATTTGTCATTATTAAATGTACAAATGAAGAAGGAACAAACACAAATTATCATGAACTTGTCAAATACCAACCTCAAAAAACCTTCTTTTGCTGGCGTGATTGCTATAGTTTGTACCAGATGCTGACACAGAAACATACAAAACCGTTTGACCAAACATGTCTTTGTTACCCATACCTGGGAAGGATTTATTCCACCGGAATTTCTAAATTTGTATGAAATATAAACAAATGGGTCTGCAGCTCCGTCAATTTTTCCACCCCTACCTGGCGCCCACTGTCCCGCTATAATGCCATGATGACCTTGACCTTGACCCCTCAAGGTCACGGTAAAAAATGGCGCCAAAAATGAATACTAGCTTTTTGACGAACTGAAAGTGGCCCTAGATCCAACATTTTTCCACCCCTGCCTGGCGCCCGCTATTCATTTAACACGCGTTATGCAAATGGCCGACACTATACGTTTCACTTAATGTTGCTCGATCGCGCGATCACCCGGGCCGTGTTGATTCTTTTCGTCGCCGGCTAGTCTCATCTCAAGCACAGTATGACGAGGAAAATAGCCAAGTCACGAGGCCTTGTCAAAAGGCTACGCATTAAGGTACCAAGCAAAGCTATATACCCCTTTGACTATTGTCATGGCAATCGTCTTTCTCAATACAAACCAACATGCTTTTGAGAAGCCTTTTTTCGTGGGGTAAAAATTGATTCGGTTTTTAACTTTCTTTTTGATATGGGGGTGAAATAATAGTCGGACAGTATAATGATGATATTGTTTATTTCTTTGATGTACAAACACCATATTGACTAAGGGCATCTTAACTGCTTATCAGTAGAGTACCCTGTAAGGCATCATAAAAATCTCTGTTTTATGGAAATTTGAGATTTTTTCAATATTTGTTAACACATTAAGCGCATGAACTTTTACCTTTCAGGTTGTAACTTTTTATTTCGGAACTTTTCAAAACTTGGAGATCCTGTTTAGAATGATATTCAACTTGATTTAGACGAACAGAAATATATCTACATCAATTTTAGTTGCCATGGCAACCGAATTCAATTAAATGTATATTTTTAGCGAATATTACTTAGACGTCAAGGATTCAGCGTCAATGTGATAGGTATGGTATTGGTGGTTAATCTAATACCCTACTCCCGTTGGTACTGGAGGGGGGGGGGGTATTATTATTATTATTCTGAATATTTACCTTTATTGCCTCTATTTGTGACCCGCCGCCTGAAAACCTACAATAAGTCGCACGGACCACAACGTAGCAAACAGCCCAAAATAGTAAATTTGCTTGGATCAGTCGATTTTCTGTTTTTGATAGAAATGGGTAGTTTCATTATCATTCTATCATGTCTCAAGTTTGTGAGTCGTAATTCGACTTAGAAATAGGTTTTTGGGGCATTTTAAAATGACTCCTTTTTTCACCTGTCGAGCTAATGAATGTTTGGAGAGCTTTTGTAATACTTTCATTCAATGCCAAATTACTACTGATTTTTGGAGCGAGTAATGAATAGGTCCTCCTTAAGCAGCGTGCCAAAATTCAGCCTTATCTGATAACCCCTTCATACCGGTTGCTATGTCCATTTGAATACCCAGTTTTACTTGGGCGCACACAGAGAACGAAAGTTTAGCACTCCTTTGTTCCGAACTTAAATGGCCATTTTCTCTGAATAGGAGCTATTGATTGCTGGTTACATACTGATTCTAAATGTGATATTTAAAGGTGTTATCATTGGGTAAACTAGGCAAGTGATATACCATTGGAAAGCTGAGAATCTCTACTTTCAGAAAAAGTATAAAACCAAAAAAAAATAATTTTGGCGACTTATTGTAGGTTTTGAGGCGTCGGGTCACATTTTTTACCTTTATTATTGCTTATCCGGATACCTACCTCCGGGACAACCACCACGGATAACCACCCCTAGGATAACCACCCTCTAGAACAACTACCCCCTAGGACAACTAGCCCCTAGGGCTACCACCCTCTAGGACGACTACCCTACCCCCGGGACAATTACCCTCCAGGATGATTACCCCCCAGCTAACTACTAGGGCAACCACCCTCTAGGACAAGTACCACGGACAAGTACCCCCAGACAACTACCCCCTAGGACAACCACCCTCCAGGACAACTACCCCCACAGACAACCACCCCGTAGGGCAACCACCCTTAGGACATCTCCTTGTCAACTACCACCTAAGGTAACTACCACCCAAATAACTCTCCCCGGACAATAACGACATAGGGTAATAATCAATCGGACAACAACCAACATACTCTCACCCATGTCATGTAGGTCAACTATCCCTCAACAACTCCCAGATACTTGACGGTATTTAAACTGATTTAGGCCAAGGGAGGACGTGGAGGGGGTGACCAACAGTCAGTAAGGATATAATGAGTATCCGGAGAAGGGGGCAGCTACCTCCCACGGTAAGAACTTTTTCGAAATCTGGTCATAAATAGAAGGATTTTTGTGGATTATAATGTTAAAATTCACCATACCACGTGAAAAATTATATGATTGCAGTTGAATGTGTTTATACCCTTAGACCCCCTTTGAGGGGGGGGGGGGGTATTTAATTTTTGTATTAAAAGTTTGATGTTTAAACTTGCTGTTTGAAGGTGCATGTACTGTTAATGTTTGTACTTATACAATTGCAGAAGAGAATAAACTAAACTAAAATAAAATAGAATTGTCGGAGGGCTGCAGTACCCCATCCCCCGCCCCCCCCCCCCCCGCGGCCCCTTTGGATGCCTCTATCACGTTTTACTTCGTCTCTCCTACACCTTTCAGGCAATTTAGAACAAATTTTGTAACTTTTACTAAAACTTGACACTAAATTTTTTTATAGTTATGGATATCCGACATTACTGGTTTCTGTGCCAAACGGAGGCGACGATTTCTTGTGACGGGAAGGGGGCTGGGGTATACGGCTTACTTCACCCCCCCCCCCCCACGGTTTACCTCACCCCCCCCCCCCCCCCACAACAAAACAAAACAGAAACAAATGCAGAGGAGAGAAGTTCCCCGAATTTCTGGGGGAGAACATGCATCGCCCACCGGGATTGCATTTTGCAAGATTTTGTCGAATTCCTTATCAAGATACTATTTTGAAGGTCGGATAACTACCAAGGGAGACAAAAAATTGCGCAGTTTTTGTGCACTTTTGATCTAAAATGTAAACCCAAAAGAAGTAATCACCATTTAGACAGAAGATCTCGTATTTTTAATTTCAGGGGGGGGGGGTGGGACAAACGGCTGGAATATTTATTTTCCGTCCAGCGCCCCCCCCCCCCCCCTCTTAATTGCTGATCATGCAAAACATCCAATAGAGTGTTGATATTGCACATGGGAATATCCCCCATCCCTCTGCATTACTGGATACGCCACCAATATAAATAACTGACGGTGAGATATTTGTAATATTTTGCTGCAGCAGTTTGAGACGACAGGCGAAGAAAACAGTATGGGGGCTTGCTCCGAAGCCCTCACCAGCGCAATTAGGCCTAATGGCTACCAATTGTATGAAAAGGGGAAAAACAGCCTCCGAATTTGGAACTGAATTAATTAGTTACCAACAATAGCAGCTGATGATATAATTTACTTATTCCGTCTTTGTAAGAATATCCCACTTCATTCACCCCCCTCCATCCCAGCTGAGCTTTCTTTGTCTCTCACTCTCTCTTATTCTCTTATTCTCTCTTACAAATGATCTGTAAAATTTCCCAATAGAAATGAAAACAAAATAATGATCTGTAACTTTTTTGTAATTTATACATTTAATGAGATCGACCACCAACAATATGCAATCACATTCTTCACAACCATGACAGAATAGGAGGGGCGGATCCAGTGTGGGGGTGGGCCGACTCGACCGCGGCCCCTCTTTTGAAACCCAAATGATATACCTTTAGTACAAAATTAAAAAAAATTGCCTCCTTTATTGGATTGTGTACTTTTTCGGCTCTGTGCCCCCTTTTACAAACTCATGAATCCGCCCCTGGAGTGAGAATTACATTCTCCTGAACTACAAACTACAGGCATACGCGGGCTCTTGCCTAAAATGCAAATAAAACCGGACCATCAGTTTCGGAGCCCACGAGGCTAACTATGTCGGTCTATAAACGCACCGAGAAAACTTGTAAAAACGCCCACCCCGCAAGACTGAAGTCTCATGGACCAGTGGCGGATTTAAGGGGCAATCCCGTCCCGTGCCCCCCTCCCTTTGAAGAAAATTATATATCAATGTGGTCCCCTTTCTTATTGTGCCCCCTTTTAGAACTGATAACATTTTTTTGTTCCTTGTCAGAGAATTATGGAGGAAAACTGGACCCCATGAAATCTGACCCCCCCCCCCCCCCCACAATTGCAAGAAAATGTTAATGCTTACACATTTTAAATGAAAAGTAACATTCTGTTACATCTTAAGAGTATACAAATGAACATAATAACATATACCCAGCGGCATGACACTATACAGGGTGTCCCTGAAAAAGGAAACCAAGGTTATTGGTAGATAATTCCATGATTCAACATCATTTGGGGGCTAATATACACATTTGTACAAAACTCATTTCCTCTTCTTTCATATCAATAATTCATGCATGACCGATTTCAGACAATCTGAACTGGCAGAGTCAGGAACACAGTTTTCCAAAATAAGTGGATGGCTTTTGCATTTGTTTGATTATGAATTCAGAAAAAATTATTTATGAGCAAAAAATGCATATCATTTGAAAGTTGCCCATCTTCTTCCATAGGGACCATAATCATGATGGAAGGATGGCGCAAAACTGAACAGGCCCAATTTGATTGCGGATATGCAATCAAAATATAACAATGTACATACCGACACTTCGTCTCCCCTTTTTTTAATTAAAAACATAAAACTGAACAAAGTTGGAGTCTATTTACATGACATACATGAAATTCTATGAATGTTAACAAAAAGTATTGTGACATTGCGTCAGTACAGGACATTTATATGCATAACATGAATGTAAAGTGACTAAATGTATGCTTCAGATTATTTCACACAAAATTAAGAAAAAGAAACCCAAGGCGTTCGAAAACAAACAAACAAACAACGATTTAGAAATAAATCTCTTCAATGAGCCCACCAACACCCGCTTTTTCAAGTGCTGCATTCAATTCGGCTCTCGTTCGTGTGGCTTCGTTTTTCCAATTCCCGAGGATTTCTCTTATGGATTTTTCATAATCTATGTTATTCTTAATGAGGATGTTGTTGGCCTTATCGTAGTCAAATCCTATCAAGTTACAAAATTTAACGTATGCATTACGTGGAAGTATTTCAGACAACTTAGTGAGATCCTCGTCAGTCACTTTCCTGAAAATAGAGAGACAATAAAACTCCATATAAAGAGGCATGCCGTCAATTCAGGGTGTTATTTAAAATCTGCACTACGTATAAAACCCGCCATATTCTTCTTGCTGTGATATTCAATGGATCCACAGGATCATTTCCTATGACGTATAGCCTACGGCGTTCAAATTGTATATGATAATTCAACTGAAGAAATTATGAGTAACTATGTAATTCTATATTTTATTTCAATAAATACCACCAGAATTACCACCCAGACAACTCCCCATGGAACTTTCCCCAATATTAGCCCCCCCCCCCCCCCCCCCCCCCACTAATTGCATCACAATGCATGCTCATTTTTTCATAAGGGTCGTAATTCCCAAGGTTCATATTTCTGAACAAAATTAATGCAACAGAGGTTATTAGAAAACGAAAAGAAATTTGTGTTTCTAACATCCGGTGTGCTAACCAAAAATCTTGAGGTCATTATGATGTCGAAGGTCGTTTATCCCGATGTTCATAACACTGAACACTGAGTAAGGTTCAATGATCCGAAATTTCGTGTTCCTTTCAGATTTTGTACCTTTTGTACTCTGTATACAAATGATATTCAAAATACCTCTATAAGAACTAATTTTTTGTCCATCATGTTCTATCAAGCTTAAAATTTACTTGACGTCCTGAGAAAATGGAGACTTATGGTAAAAATGAAAATACGAATTTTACGACTACAAAGAATGAAAATCAAAATAAATGTTTTCTTAAAACAACAAATGAATGGCTCAATTTTTTTTTTATTTCATTTATTTCCTTTCCTTAAAAGTTTTTTGTGCCTAGCTTTGTTTGCAACTTCATATCTTTTTGTTTTGTTTAGTTTTTTTTTCTCTCGGACGGGTACCAATTGCGCTTTCGATTAAAAAAGTATATACCTGTTTGTGTCATCTCCTTGTGCCTTGACCGATGATGACCTTTGGTTTTTATTATTTTCTAAATCAAACAGTATATAAAATATAAGAACAATAATAAGCATATAACTCTATGATCACAATCACGACCGTTCTCTTTTATCATACTGTTATATGTTTAGTTTCAGTTTAGTTTGTGTTCATAATACACGTATCCTCATGAAACATAACAATAAAAAGAAAATAATCACTTCCTTGAAAGATTGGGAATACTAAAGAAAAAAAGACAAGCATAGTGATGAACTGCATTTATACAGTGCATGTCAGAACGAAAATAACACTTTGGAGTTGCCTATTGTTTTAAGAGTAAGTTGTAAATTAAGGACTTATTTGATATATACTGCAAAGCGGTAACTGGGTAAAAACCCACTTGCGCCAACTCCAAACCAGTTTTTTCCCCCCATGGACTGACCAGTTGATGCTTGGAATGTTAATTAAAGCACGGTATTTACGTCGAGATGGATCAGACATGTCCAAGGGATCATCCAAGAATCAAATCTCTCCATTCATGATGATTCGGGCCAACACGATACTGATGTCCTTTTGAAAACTCCTTATGTAGTTTAAATTTGGATGTCTGTTTATTTTTACGGGTTATTCTATGAGTGGAAGACCGAAAGCTTTCAGTAAATCTGTGCTACAGCTACTTTTATATGAAAATGACACAAATTTCCATCTGGATGGGATGTCAAACGCCCCCTATATCCTCTTGAAGCACAGGACCAAATTTTATCAGAAAGAAAAGCTATGGATGTGCTTTACAAAAATATAAAAATGGACAAACTTGTCTTTCGGGAAGGGAGTGCCAGACCCCCTGAAACAAAAACACCAAAGTGTCCTATGACAAAGCTTTGCCCCAAAATGCTCTGTCTGGAAAGAAAATTCATTTTGTTACCTTTGACTATTATAGCTCAAAAGTGTTTTAGTCACTTCAGTTGAAATTAACTTAATATACTTAATTATTATCTTTCTTTTAGTTTTGTGAAATACAAATAAAACGTACTGAACCTTTTTTCTAGGCTTGATAAAAGAAAGAATAAAAACAGCAACAACAGAATACATTGTAGATGGAACAAGAAGGAACCCGAAAGCTATATGAAATATTACCATTATAATGGTACAGACACTGTAAAATGTTAAACCTAGGCTTCTACATGCTAACATTATTCTTCAATAAAAGTTTGCAAATATACATCTTCTCTTTACCTTCTTCCTTGTTATCAGATTGGGGGTTCCCTTTCCGATCTAAGAGATATAAGAGATAATGTTAAATTCAAGTGGTTTGACCATTATGTTTAAAATAGGAAAGGGGATTTGGAAATCTGTTTGATTTTAACGTGTTTCAGTGACGCGATTAATCGTTCATGAAAATACGTACAAGGGGAGTTCATGGAAGCAGTGATATTTCTCGTGATTTTATGGTCAGATTTAGGTGATTTAGTCCATTGCACGTGTGTTTTAAGTGACACAGTGAAAGTAAGGTATTAACACATTTACTGCACGTTGAAGTGTTTGAAGAACGTAATTCACTACAAGCGATAATGACGTCGATTTCAGGTGATTTTGTTCCTTGGTTTTAACGTGTTTCAGTGACGTTCATGAAAATACGTACAAGGTGATTTTTCTAGTGATTTTATGGCCAGCATTAGGTGATATAGTCCATTTTATTGCACGTGTGTTTTTAGTGACACAGTGAAAGTAACGTATTAACACATTTACTGCATTTTGATGTGTTTGAAGAACGTCATTTGCTCCAAGTCGTTTACCTGATAATGACGTGATTTTAACGTGATTAATTGTTTATTGTGCTTGGACGAAATGTTATACTCAGCTCTAACTTTGCCCACAATCTGATACAAAACCCAAGCTTTAATCCTCAAACCCTGAAGGTCAAAGAAGTGAGCATATACCACCGCTCTTAGAACATCAATAATGATCTGCTTAATGACATTTCAGGGTGAGTTTAGTGACCCAAGCAATTTATTTTACAAGAAATGTCTCTCCAAGTGCTACTATCTTAAGCCATCCGTTTCATATATCTGTATCCTACTGCTCCAAAAACTGCGATTAAACCATTTAACAACCCTTTGGGAGGTCTTCCTTTCGACTGCTTTCCATACAGATGACCTTCTCCGATATCATAACAGATTTAACAACTCTTTTTCAGACTATTTAAACCTACCTCTGTAATCCGCCATGGTCCCGTTGACTCCTAGTTTCAGATCAGAACAAATTACGGTCCTGAAGTTTTCGAGATGAGCTACTAATCCCGTGTGATAAAATACCGTTCACACATTTCATTTTGTAATCATTAAGACGGTAAACATAGCTACACACGCAAAATGTTATGCAAATAATAGAGCAACCCACGGGTCGTGGGCGTGACTAAGCGTTAAGGTTATGTATTATGCTCTGGACAGATAAGACCTCACTAGATATTGATAGCCCAGATGTTTTCATTTTGCAGGAGAAGGCCCATATGCATTGGCAAATACACGTTGCTTTCATTAGTACCCTTCGAGCAGATTTTACTTTGTTAAAGAAAGGTAAAGCCCTTATGTTACAATTAGGCCTACATTAAGCCTAGACCCATATACATTCAGCACAATTAAAATATACACTATGGGACTAGTGTGGAGGTTGATATGCTTCAGGACTGGGCAGAATTTGTCATGCAGATCTATCCCGATCGCTGATTTACAGTCATTATAATTATCATTAGAATACTTTCCATGCAAAACATGACAGAGAAATGTTCTGTATGATTCATGCAGATTAAATTTACCCGTGTAGTGGAGAAAGTCGTCAGATACATTAATATTGTTTAAAACACGGCACAAACAATAATGCCCGTGTGCCCTCTAAATGTTAAAAATGGAATACATATTCCATACTTCTTTCCACATTCTTGATTCAAAGTGCATGTCATGAAAACTAAGTTTAAAAAGAACAGACTTTATACTTCATCTAAATGAACGCATCTGCTTCATTGATGAAAGAGACATTTAAAATATCCGCTATGACGGCCAAAAACTAGTTTAATTATATCAAGAAATCATGAAAATGTCGACTGAAAAACAACAAGTAAAAAGTTCACTTGCAAAGCACATTACAAATACAAACTTAAAAAAAAACGTATACATGAACAGCAAAATAAAGGAAATGAAAAGGACATTCTTAACAGAAATATACATAGAATGAGATCAGATGGAACAAGATCAAGATCGGGATTTAGCTATACTTTTACAAAGAAACCACTTCCATATTACAATTATGAATATACCATTAAAAAAAATCAATTTCCTATCAGTTATTCAAAGTCAATTAATTTCAGCCAAATTTGAAAATATATTTATGTAAATATTATTACTTTCTGGCTTAACCTCATAAATTTCAGTATGTGTATCGCTTAAAAGCAGCTAAATGAAAACACAAGCATCAGAATAACCATTACAATTAAAATCCGGTATTCAAATGTCAGAACCATTATGATTTTATATCAATAAGGTATTTAAATACGATTATGGGTAATTACGAATAGAATTATCGAAGCCAAATTTGTAATTCAGATAATAAAGGATAGGAAAGGCAAATGGCAACTTTACGAAAAAGATGTCAGAGGATAATTTTTTAAAGCGTTTGTATATAACTGTCGATACCCATTACCTTAAGTTTCCATGATGTGGGTGTTACATGGTCATGTCGACATGTAAAGAGCTTGATTCAACAAGGTGCCTCATCCATATTTTTAGCAATATATTTTGTCTTTTTCTTCTTTAACTAAAGGAAGTCGATCACAGTGCAAATAAACACAATTCCGGAAAATCCCTTAGAACCAAGAAAAGGTGGTTACTCGGTGTACTCAAAGAATGAGAGAATGGGTTTTAAAATGGTGGGGCACATTCTTTGTTCCTAATGTTAAATGACATATGAATAAATGAAATTGGCTTGATTTGAGAAAATAAGATCGGAAATGCCATTATGTTTTATGTCAATAAATTGAGTGTTGACATGGTTAATCGATAGACTTAGCAATTATAATTGCGTGCAAGTACAGGGAAGGCCCGTTTGTTGATGATAGTACACACTAAAAATGTGCTGGATCATAGGCCTAAATACTGTTTGCCTTTCCTCAGTTATATCTGGACTTTGGCATTGTAATTATTATGATAGATAAATAGATATAGATATACCTCGATATGGGTGGCAAGGCCTAGATATTTCTCAACAAGGAGCATATGGACCTCTGTGTAGTGCTTTCATTTGAAATTATCAAATGAAAAAAAACATGATTGCGTTATCTTTTTTTTTCAGTAACTTACTCCCACTTATGGCAGGTAGGCCTACTTAACCCCTTCCCTGTCGTTGGCGGCTAATTCTGCCGAATGATGTTAGCATAGAAGAGTGTTCTTGAATAAGAATGGCTACATTTTCATCCCGAAAAAGAAACAAATACGTTTATTTTCAAGTTCATTCCCAAGGAAGATATATCACACTCATTTAACATTGATACAAGGAACAATGAATCCAAATTTAACTCTTGAAAGTTTATTTATGACCTTTTTTTTTTTAACTTGGTAGCACAGAAGGGGTTAAAGAGCATTGTTAACTAAATTCGTCGAATGCATCACATTGTGTTTTATCACCGAACAAACACTGACGCTGGCACGCAATCATGATATTAAATATGAAATACAGCACCATTGAGGTTCAATAGGTTTTGCGTCTCCTAAAGGTCGAATAAGTTGTTAATATAACCGACCTTTACTCTTCGTTGTGTCTGTATTTCGCTTAGTCTGTTATCATACTGTTTTAATGTTGCAAATAATGCAGTATAGCATTAATTTCTCAGGCAGTCGCCATATTTCTGATTATTCAACCAATGAATTACACTCTGTATTAATTTCAATCTTGTTACCATCTTCTCCCAAAAGAGAAAATGAGGAAAAGGTAAATTCCTTTGAAACAAATGGCACCCGTTTGTGCATAAAGCAGTGTTATGCATAGTGCAATATTAAATAGGGAAACTTGTTTTGCGTAAGTCCATTGTAAGAGCTTGATCCAGGGCATGATCCAGGGGTGACGAAGCGTTTTTCGCCAAGTGAGGGATGTAGAGCCCACAAATGTGAAAATCAACGACAAATGTAAATGATGTGTCTGTATTTTTCTTAGTCTATTATCATGCTTTTTAATGTTGCAAACCATATTATTTTAGTATCAATTTCTTAGGCAGTCGCCATATCTCTGACTAATCAACCAAAGGATTACACTTTGTAGTAATTTTAATGTTTTTATCATTTTCTCTCATAAGAAAAAAATGAGGAAAAAGTAATTTCCTTTGAAACAAATAGCACTCATGTTTGCATAAAGCAGTGTTATGCATAGTGCAATATTAAATAGGGAATCCTGTTGTGTGTAAGTCCATTGTAAGAACTTGATCCTAGGGCATGATCCAGGGGTGACGAAGCGTTTTTCGCCAAGTGAGGGATGTAGAGCCCACAAATGTGAAAATCAACGACAAATGTAAATGATGTGTCTGTATTTTTCTTAGTCTATTATCATGCTTTTTTAATGTTGCAAACCATATTATTTTAGTATCAATTTCTTAGGCAGTCGCCATATCTCTGACTAATCAACCAAAGGATTACCCTTTGTAGTAATTTTAATGTTTTTATCATCTTCTCTCATAAGAAAAAAATGAGGAAAAAGTAATTTCCTTTGAAACAAATAGCACTCATGTTTGCATAAAGCAGTGTTATGCATAGTGCAATATTAAATAGGGAATCCTGTTGTGTGTAAGTCCATTGTAAGAACTTGATCCTAGGGCATGATCCAGGAGTGACAAAGCGCTTCTCGTCAGTGAGGGATATAAAGCCCACAAATGTAATAACCAACCACAAAAGTAAATACCACAAATGTAAAAAACATTGCACCCACAAATGTCACAATGACCACAAATGTCTACTTGGCAATTTTGGAACCGGGCCGGGGTGATGGGGCTGCAGCCCCTTCACTTTTTGAGTATATACGTTTCATATAATTTTGCTTAATGATTATGCACAATATTTTTTTAAGAGATCACATTTTAAAGATAGGCGTCAGTACCCACTTCCAAAAACGTTCCATTTCCCTGCATTGTGGTGCATGTAGTTAAATTGATGATAATAATGAATGGAAACAGAATGGTACAATGAGAGAGATGATGGAAGAATGAATATAAAGAGTACTATAAGGAAAGACGGAAGTGAAATCGATGAATAGCAATGTAATAGGGAAGATTGAAAGTTAAGGGATGGAAGGATAAAGACATAGGCCTAACGTAAAGATAGAGAGAGAGAGAGAAGTGGTAGAATAAAAAAAAGCCAATGGCGAAAGATGGAAGAGAAGATTGTAAACAAAGTCCCCCCCCCCCCCCCCCCCGCTCCCCAAACAAAAACAAGAAAGAAGAAGAAGAAAAATAGCATAACGAAATTAGAGATGAAAAGCAGAAAAAAAATAAAAATAAAGAATAATGCAAAATAGGCAAAATGATAGAAAGAAAAACCAATGAATAAAGAGAGAAAAACATAGGGAGAGAAAAAGAAAAACTATAAAAGAAATTATGTAAAGATTAACATATGGAAAGATAGAAGAGGTGAATTAAAGAATAACACAACTAAAGGAAATATGGAAAAATGAAAGGATAAAAGCAAGGAAAAACATAACGAAAGATAGAGAAATGATAGAAGGATAAAGCTTTATACAATATATATATATATATATATATATATATATATATATATATATATATATAATTTAAAGTAAGATAAAGTTCACTCCGAGAATAAAGACATAGTAGATATCCGTAGGTTTGCTTCCACAAGCGCTTTCGTTTAATTCTTCAGATGGAATGATTAACCTGCTAGTTACATGCGTTTATATATCGTACAAGTAGAAGTTACAAACATTTTACAGTAAAGTAACTAAAAGTAAATCGGAATACATCCAATGCCCCGCTCCCTACAAATTAAAAATGCGCCCAATCATAGCTGGACCAGTATGTCCAACACACCGTTTAAGTAATTTTATTGATATTTTGCTCAAACCGCTAGTCAATAAAGTAAAAAGCTTTGTTAGGGATGATTTTGATTTTTTAACACACTTACCCGAAGAATTGCCATTTGAATCAACCTTTGTTATATATGATGTTAATAGTTTGTACACGAACATACCCCATAGTGAAGGTCTAAAAGGTATACAATATTGGATTAATAAATATCCGGAAGAAATTGATTCTCGTTTTTCTTCACAATTCATATTAGACGCGGTCAATTTTATATTGAATAATAGCACCTTCCTTTTTGATGGAAATAATTATGTACAGAAACGTGGAACTGCAATGGGAACAAAAATGGCCCCGACTTATGCTACTCTCTTCATGGGATACTTAGAGGAGAAACTCTATGAGCGCGTCGAAACACATTATAATGTTGAAGTTAAAAGGTATTTTGAAAAAAATTGGTTTAGATACTTAGATGATTGTTTTATTGTTTGGAAAACTGAATTTGGAGATATTAATGATTTACATAAGATACTAAGTGAACTACACCCAGCAATTGGTTTTAAATGGAATGTTAATTGTAGCTCAATAAATTTCTTAGATATTAAAATAATAAAGGAAGATAATTTGTTAAAGACAGACATATTCTATAAAGTCACAGACACCCACCAATATTTGCATTTTAAATCTTGTCACCCTAAGCAGTGTAAAAATAATGTCCCGTATAATTTAGCTAGGAGAATATGTACAATTGTATCCGATGAAGAAACTAGAAAGAAACGGTTGGAAGAACTAAAGCATATGCTTTTGATTAGACATTATCCTAAGGAAATTATTACAACCGGTATTTCTAAGGCAAATGCACTCAGTAAGCAAGAGTTGATGTCTAAAAAAGAAAGAAATGAACAGTGAACATTTGTCCACACATTCAACCCAAATAACCCAAACATGTTTCAAATTATTCATGATTCGTTGCCTCTCATCAAGACCGATGAAACTCTGAAAGCAGTATTTGAAAAATGTAAAAGTTATATCAAGCAAACGACAAAGCCCTAATCTGAAATAAATATTAACCAGAGCCAGATTTTCCCGAAACAACAATACAAAAGGTGGGGTGAAAAGATGCGGCGACAAAAGATGCAAAACCTGCCCCCATTTGGATGTGACAAATAGAATCAACATTGGAATAAACAGCACAGAGTTTTTAATTAAATTTCCATTTACATGTCAAACAAAAAACTTGATTTATTGTATAACGTGCCAAGGATGTAAAGAACAATATATTGGTGAAACAGGAGATGTTCTTCGTAACAGAGTAAGGGTTCATCGTCAGCAAATAAGACAGAAAGAATATAGGCAACTAAAATTGAGTGAACATAATTTATAGAAAGGTGTGCTCGTTCCATAGAACCCAATTTCTTAATTACACCTTTTTATAAAATGAATGATGATGACAAAACTAAACGTTGCCTAAAAGAAGAACATTTCATTAATAAATTTAAACCTTCACTGAACGCTATATGAATTGCTGTTCCTTACACTATTTACCACATAGTATACAGTTTATATTATATTATATAATTTTGCATGTACTATTATGTCTATATACATTCAACAGTCAATCGTTGTAGAATCCTTTACCATGTTCATTGACTGCATTTTACACCAAGGATCTTTTTGTATCATATTAACTTAAGAAATGCGTCAGACTATTTAATTTCGAAGTCTACATACTCTTTTATCTCAGAATAACCAAACAAGTCTATACCCGGTGTAAGCTATTGTAATCACTCTACTCTATTGTGTACTGTGCCAAACAATAATCCACTGTTCCATTGACTCCAAATGCCATAATCCTTCTTCCCCAACTCACCAGGCCAATTAGTCCATATCCTCCATGCTATCACAACTCATTCATCTATCTTTCATCTACCAGCAAACTATCCGTCCATTGAATAGATCTCCTAACTTTAACAACGGAGATTTGAAAGACTTGTAAAATGTTTGTAACTTCTACTTGTACGATATATAAACGCATGTAACTAACAGGTTAATCATTCCACCTGAAGAATTAAACGAAAGCGCTTGTGGAAGCAAACCTACGGATATCTACTATGTCTTTATTCTCGGAGTGAACTTTATCTTACTTTAAATTATTTTTTCTATACGTTCTCCCATCTACATTTCTTTACAACTATATATATATATATATATATACATATACCCCTAATGGGTACATTAGGTCGACAGTTTTTGTCTCATTTCTATAGACAACTGTCGACCTAATGACACCAACTGTCTACCTAATGTAGGGGTCGCTATTATGACGGAATAAACCGCATTGTTAGGTGTCGACCTAATGTACCCTTTAGTAAAATACATGTATATATGAAAAGATCGCACAAACGACACAATGAGAAGTTCGTTACGGTACTCAAGTGGTCTCTATTCGATAACCGAACGTACAATGAAATCAATAAAAACAAAGAAAACCTGCAAAGTACGATAAAAAGAGGTATCATATCCTGGTCATAAGAACTCTGAAAACAACTCTGTATCACAAATAACAATCCTCAAGTATGGACTTTACAATCTCCATTGACCTCCAAATTGATGCTTATACATGTACCAGACAACCCCTAAACAATCATGCATAATGTAAAAAGTCATCAAAAGTAATATATCTCCACCTAACCTTTGATCAATTGTGTAAAGTTACAAGTTAAAGATATACACCATGTAAATACCGCCTAAATATATCTAACAACTGGAAGGCTAAAATAATTATATTTCTTTACGCAAATTTCAACACCAAAAATATAATAACCACACAGTCCTAAGCTTTAATCATTCATTCAACAAGAAATCAATTATTCACTAACTTTCGTACACATAATCTAAAATCTAAATCTACACACAATAAAATAATTCCCAATCAAGTTACAATCCCTTTTAATCCTTATCAACTGCATGAACCGGAACCACTGCAAGACACCACACATATTCAGGGTATTAAAGTATTTCCCAAAACACACCTTAATCGCATTTAACTTCCAAATGCCTAGAAAAAAAAAATTAAATGTCCCTGTCCCTGTCTTGCCAGGACTGCTTCCACAAAACCCACACCCTAGCTCTTCGGAGTCATAAAGTTGCAGTGACAAGATACACTTAAAATGATACAAACTCTTCTAAAACCGAATCACTTAAAACTGATATTTCTTCACCACAGTTACTAATCAAAACCTATTAATTCCAAACCAATACCATAAAATAGGGTAAATCTAAGAAAAAACAACATTGTTTTCCCCTATAATGGCTATGTGTACCAAATAAGTCTTTTGGAGTGAAACCTACGAGAACTACTTTCTGATAATGTCACTAAACTCTAAATTTGGACACACCCTATAATCACAAATGGGCTACACAGGATTTCTTAAACATGCAATAACATTTTCCAATATTTGCTTACCATATTCATTATTTTCACATATACGAGTTATATTACAGAAATGTAACACGAATATTGATATGCATGTAATAATGTTAATAATTGTGAAGCAGAAAACCTTATCACATAATCATGGTAAAATTCTGTTCGAAAGGAAATGATGTCAAAAGCTGAAGTTTAAAAAAAAATGTATACTTCTACACTAAGGCACAAACTCTTTACTCTTCTTTGTCTTTAATCTTCTTGTCAGGTAATTTTTGAGTAAAACGACACCCCCAAAATGCTGATAACTTTTTTATTGTTTTATTTTTTGCTTGTTAGCAGAAACACCTCCTTTTAATAATCTTGGATACGCCACTGATCTCCATAAACCACTTCTTAATAAAATACTGCTTCTATTGTTAACTAAAAGTGTGGGGGATTCATTTGATATACATAATGATTATTACAAAAGGAATACTACTGAAAACTGCAGAACAACCATAGAACAGTCTTCATTAAAACAGTAAAGGTTAGAACTTGCATGAAATGAATAGATTTATCATGTAGACAACTTTAAGTTGTCTACATGACATGCCTATGTTGTGTATTAGAACTTCAATAGACAGTGATATGACCATACATAATTATGTTCTAGATCAACACAACCTACGTAATCTATTTACTATTTTCCTTCTGCATCAACGCAATCTCAAGTATTATAGACCACAAAAAAAAAGGTTTCTGAGGAAAGAAGGTAATTATATTGTGAGGCAACTGCATAAGCCCCGGTTATACTTTATTGCGATGACTAGCTTTTGTAATTAGTTATCAGTCCTGCAAGCTCTACTTTCCTTAGAGCTGCATCAAGATTCTCGATGGATCCATCATTCTCCTTCCACTGCTGCAAGATTTCTTTGAAAGCAGCTGTAACGTTCGTTTGGTTATTCGTTCTTACGGATTGAGCGTAGTTATATTCAAATTTCAGGGCTTCGCATAATTCGCTGTATTTCTTGTCAGGTAAAAGCTTGTATAACTTGGTGATCTGCTCATTCGTTACTTTTTTTGTTTGACCTGTAATATACAAATAAACACTTATCAAGTACATAGTTAAAATCTTGTGGTGTTGCTTAATTCTTGAATATTTCGTATCCCTTTCGGCAGCAGCATTGCAAAACGCTATAATTCAGGCATATAGGTGATTCGTTCCATTAACATTTCATGTTACTATTAATAGTTTTCCCACATGACTACCGAACAATTAAAGGGAAAGTCCAGGCTTGCAGTTAGTTGATTTTAATAAATGCAGAAAAGTGAAAAAAACCAACAGATTAGTAAAAGTTTGATCAAAATCCAATAAGAAATAATGAAAGTTATTAATTTTTGAAGTTGCAATCAATCAAACACATATCGGCAATTCCGTGACGTATCATGCGAGCTCCTCTCCCATTTGCTCATTTGCGTTTTAATTTTCTTATTTTCTGATCAAGGAATTGATTTGTTTTATACAGGTTTTGTGTAAAAACATATGACAATGATAATATTTAAGGTGATGTATGTTTGAATATTAAAAATGGAAATTATGAATTATTTGGGGGTACAAGGTAAATGGGAGAGTAGCTCGCAAGATACGTCACGGAGTTGCCAATTTGTGTTTGATTGATTACAACTTGAAAAATTAATAACTTTCTTATTTCTTATCGTATTTTGCTCAAATCTTCACTGATCTGTTTTTGTTTAATTGTTCTACTTCTTTTAAAACGAAATTGTATTCAGGGTGCTATTTCCCTTTAATTACCCAGGAAGACTTGTTTACAAAATTACAGAAATGTTGATCACAATAGCAAAAATGATTATCAATCGAACCTTTCTTGTCCATGATATATTTGCTCTCGTGTTGCTTGCAAATATTTTGAATATTAGGCCTATCATCCTTATTCTAGTTACAAAAAAGATTCATGAAATAAAACGATGTAAGAATGACAAGCTAGCCGAAGAGTCCTGAATGTAGGATTTTTTTATTAAAGTGTAACATTGTTAGTGGAGTTATTATACAATAATTACCTCACATTTATTGGACCAAAAAGCATGTCAGTAATTCCAGTAATATCAACTCAATAACATTTTAAAATTCCTAAGGCATCCGAGTGATAGAAAATATTTGAGAATAACTGAATTGATGATAATTATTTTTTTATTTTCGGCCATCTTTTTATTTGAAAATCTTAAATCAATGATTATTGTTTCTAAATCTCTTAATTACAATTGTAATTCACTGTTTATTGCATCTCTACACTCTAGAAAATGAAGTGCTATTTTGGGCACCTCAAGATTTTGAGGCAGCACCTGTAAGGGCAAGCATAGGGACTGCACAAATTGTGCTAAAGTAGCACTTGTGCAAGTGCTATAATTCAACACCAGTCCAAGTGCTACTTTAACACTTTTAAGTGTAAGCCTTTTTACACTTCTGGTGCTATTAGACGCAAGAAGGTCGCAAAAACCACACTTCTAGTGCATTAAATAACCCATTTTAGAGCCCCCAAAACGGCACTACTAGTGCTAACACCTTTGCACCCAATATAGTGCTAAAGAACACACACAAACAGTATGCACAAAATTACACCTGTAGTGCTGAAAACTCACCCTTCTATAGTCTGTTAAACAGCCCTCACTAAGGTCTAGATTTTATTTTTAGATTGATATGAACTGGTTGTATACATAGATGATGTGGACTAAAACCATGGCATGTGGATTTAATCATCTGAGAATTACTTCAGACCAAGAAGTGGCAATTTCGGAGATTTAATTGTTCCATTTCGGCAATCCACAATCGTGACGAAAAAAAGCACACACACCGCCTTCCAAACTTCCCAGGCCCGGCCAACGCGAACCGTAGACGGTTGGCCACACCACACATGCTGAAACATGGCATTTCCACTTCATTGCTTTTCATCATGTTTCATATCCACCACCACAAAAATTAATGTAAATATCATATTATTTGATACCTTTATTCGCATAAAATTACAGACGTTCTAAATTTAATGTCTTAAATTTTTACTTACCACGCCATGCCTGTGCAGCAGATGATGGCTCTTGCACTACAGTTGCGTAATAAGCGATTTCGTAATTGGCCCATGAGCAACTTTTCGCAAATGACCTTTCCCTTTGTTCATTTGGATAGGCATCTTTTCAAAGAAAGATAATACGTAAGCTTGCCCGACATAGCAACCTACAGAATTCAAACTCTATGAAAGAAAGACATCGTAGACCAGGTGACTAGAATAGCACGTCAATGAACACTTGGGATAGCAAGTTGGCTATCATTTGGCAGACTGTCAAATACCAACCATCAATGAACACTTTGTTGCTTTTCAGTGGATTTAATGAAAAGTATAATTAAATGAATATATGAATAATCATTACACAGTCGATGCTTATCTCAGTGAATTTTAAACGAACATGCCAGTTTATGTCAAATGACCTTTATCTGCTCATGCGCAAATCCTAATTACGAAATCGCTTATTAGCACAGAATTGTGCAGGTGCTAAAATCACGGGACGTTGGTCAGCACTTGATGTGTAAAACGAGCGTCCTAACATTCAGCACTTACTTTTAGCACTCAATTTTCTGCACCTTATCATCTCCCAGACGCAAATGGCACGTGAGGTGTTAGAAATAGCATGTCAAGTGCAAACTTCCAATTAGCACTCGTTTTTCAGCACTTCACTTTTTAGAGTGTACATTTTATTCTATTTTATTTATGTAAAGGCACATGGGTTGGAAAAGAAAATCTTCGCGTTATAGTTATTTAGTTTAATAATCTGTTTCTTTTTTCCGGCATCCATGTGACTGTCTTCTATTCTGTACTGATGTTTTGGTGTCCCTGATTTCTTGATATTGTCTTTGCCGATTCAATACTACAACTATACTACTTCTATGAATAATAATAACAACAATAACAACAATAATAATGATAATACTAATGATGATAATAATAATAATAATGACTACTTGAAATACCATACATTAAAAATATATTTTGTGATACAACGAAGGAACCAAATTAAATGTTAAAAACCAGATTTTTTCTCTCTCCCTTCTTGGAAATGGATCATTTTAGGTCCAACTTCCTGTAATGCATTGCAATTTGCATCCTGTCGACATGCTCCAATCAAAACTGGAATACTGTGGAGAAAGACATAATCTGCAATGTTTTGTGTAGGGCGTATTAGAAGACAAATTAAAGATTAAATCCGTGGAGGTTTGAAGAAATAAAACGGACACCTGCTAGCATACACTCTATAAATAATAGCCTGATTTGTATTTTTAAGTGTTCGACACAATAAAATTGAATAGTGAGATCCAGCACATTTATATGTTGACTTAACACTATTTTTAGAGTGTATTATCATTTAATCATTATAATGTTTATTCTTTCCTATACTGTGGGTCCCGTAAAAGAAACCCCAAGACAAAAGGGTCATTGTGTGACCACATTATTGTGCTCTATGACAATAATTATCTAATTTCCATAAACTAGAAGTATTATGTTTTTGAATCATACACTGTAAAAACTGAAGTGCTAATTTTTCGGGGCATGTATAGTGACTGCACCTGAAATGTTGTTTTAGCACTTGTGGTGTGCTAATTTACCAGCAAAAAAAAAACTGTGACCGTGGCGAGCCTCGAACCAGGTTCCGCTGACTGAGAGGCGCTGACGTTACCGATAGACTAACGAACGCTTCTTGCAATCCAGTTTAGTCATGGGAGTCAAGTAGATAACATGAACTATGTGGTGTCGTAAATTCACTATGTAACAATATGATCTGCTCTAAATCGTACAATGTGAGTTAGTCTAGCGGTAATGCCAGCAATTCTCGATCAGCGGACCCTGGTTCGAGGCTCGCCAGAATCACGATTTTTTTTTAATGAATGTTTAGCAGTTTAAGGAGCCGGTCCAGCTCCCGTGAAAGCGCTGAAATAGCACGCTGTGTGCATTCCAATAGCACTCTGAGTGCAGTCCCTATGCATGCCCTCAAAAAGTGCTAAATACAGCACTTAAGTTTTTAGAGTGTACCTTGATGGCATCCATCCGTACATGCTTTACCGAGCAGCTGCATTTTGAAATTGTGCCGGATTTTTGTAAAACTGTGAAGCCGTTTGTATCAAATGCCAAAATGACTAAAGGGAAATACTAGATTTAAGAGATATGGTACCTGAAATTTCCCTGTGTGCTGGCATGCATTCAATCAGAAATTCATAAAATGGCAGGGGCGTATGATAGAAACGTGCCCCTCCTGAGGTGGGAATTGCCATAATATTGATATTTAGTCTGCCTAATGTGCCCTTTCTTGTATTTCCAATTGATGACAATGGAAAGTGCCAATTACTTTACTTTTATGAAACTATCACCTTTCTGTCTGCTTTGTTCTTAAAAGAAATTTCAGTTCAGAAAAATGCAAAAAAATAATGCTTTTCCTTTCGATTGCAGGTACCATATATACAGAACATGCCCTATCTTTACCCGAAACGTCGATAATACATTGACCATCCATTATTTTGTGATGAGGACATCATCTTTACCCTTTTCATTAAAAAAACACATGAAGACAGTCTTCTCATAAGGTTTTAACAGCAATGTTACATTTGGGTCATGTTCGCATAGGATCCGAACGTTATCACGGTCTTACCCAAAATCCGGCACAACTAAGTTTTTACATGTATGGATGGATGCCATGAAGATATCATTTGAGAGCATAATACTTGTTATTTATGGAAAGTAGATAATTACTGTCATATAGCACAAAGTGTGGTCACAATAACCCTTTGTTTTAGGGTTTCGTTCTTTCTTGGACGTACAGTGCTGTATATCTTTGTTAACTCCAAAATATCAACTTCTGGTAATCGACTTTTAAAATCAACTTTGAAGCATATTACATAATTTAATAAAAATCCATTAAAAGTTATTGTTTTCATTGTATGATATCGAATTTTGAACCTTGTTGACATTATCATTGTCATCATTCAGTTATGCCATTGTTTATGGAGAATAATACTAATTTATCATAACTAACCTTGTTAAATTGGAAAGAAATATAAACAGTTTATTTAACGTAATTGGTAAGGGCTATATGAAATGTATGTTATCAATATCAACAGTGACGTGAAGTAGCACCAATATACCCAATTGTGCTGTAAGACTCCTGTCTTACAGGCCGACAACCTCCCCCCCCCCCCCCCCCTCCCCCTTAATGACTGGACTTCAATTCGCCATGTCTTATCCGAGAAAACACGATAACCCTGTATAAAGGCTAATGGGCGTGATGGGTAAAAGTGCGATTGCAAATGCGCTATACAGTGCGTATCGAACGCAGTACACACTTTGAAAATATCTTCTAAAATAATTATTTCACAATATTGATATGGGTTTTTCATATATTGTCTTGGGTAACGGTCTGTTTCATCGGATAACACTATGAGTACTGACAATATTTTACACTTGAGCGAGTACTGGCCACTTTTGTAAAAACTCACAAAACTACCTCAGTATTAAATATTTGTTCAAAGAGCGTATCAGACTGTAACTTCATGTTCTCTGTAGGATCAATAATTGATTTGGACAATCGTTTAATCCGTAATCCTGTGTCTATCCCACCCCTCCCACACAAACACACATACACCCACACACACACACATAGGCACCGAAACAAACTCAAACGCCCTACAAAAAACATTGCAGATTGTGTCTTTCTGCATTCAATTCCAGTTTTGATTGGAGCATGTCGACAAGATGCAAATTGCAATGCATTACAGGAAGTTGGACCTAAAATGTTCCATTTTCGAGAAGGGAGAGAGAATAAAGCTGGTGTTTAACATTTAATTTGGTTCCTTTTTTTTTTGTCTCTTCTCTTCCATCTCTTCCATCCAGGTGAGCATGCGTTAACTGTCTGGAGCATGTGTAAAAGATGCACAGTACGGCATGATAATATCTTTCACATGTACATGTTTAATTGAAGAAATGTTAAAACATCATTTTTATCAATCGATTTTCTTCCCTTTCAAATACTTATTCGTCATACAAGACCTTGTTTTGAGGGTCTTGGAACTTTTAAGAGGAATAAGAAATTTGAAGAAGAAATTATGTAAATGGTATGGTTCACCTCCCGTTATTTCATTCAATCTTTCCAACACTCTTCAGGCAAAAATGTGTATTAATGAAGGTGATTTAGGCTGGAAAGACACCACCTGCAATGGTGATGGCGGTTTGTTTGTTGTTGTGTTTTGTTTTTGTTTTTTGTTTATTGTTTTTTTTTTTTTTTGGGGGGGGGGGGCAGTGGCGTATCCAGCAATTATGTGAAGCTGGTGTAGCTTCTTCTTGAAGGTCCAGGCAAAAAAAATCAGTACACCTAGCTATGCTCATGGTGGGTGAACAAGAACGGATCTGTCCAGATACATTTAACCCCTGTCTTGGAAGCATCCCGCCCCGCCCCTTTATAAATTTCTTGATACACGAATGCGGGGTGCACTACTAGATATAGGGTTAGGGACTGAATGATTTTTTTCAAATCAATTATTGATATTATGTTAACAGAGGACATGCGGTTACTGCTTGATACTCACTTTGATCAAATTCAAGGTATTTTTGCGCAAAACAATTTTTACGAGTTTTACAAAAGTAGCCGTAACTCACTCAAGCATAAAATATTGTCAATATTCATAATGTCATCCAATGAAACAGACCCTCACCCATAATTGCATGAAAAAAAATTCATATCGATATTGTGACATTATGATATCATTGTCATTTGTCAATTGAGTATAAAGACACGACTTACGCGGAAGTGCTGCTAGTCGCATCCATAGCAGCTGGGGAGGGAGATGCGTTCAATTGGTCCTGTCCTGCAGATATCAAAATATAATTGCAAACAATAGCTTGTTAGATTGAAGTAAATGCCAATGTCATCATTTTTCTGTAATGAAATTTGAAAGAAAATGAACATTTAAGTTGTATAGGGCTCTCATAGAAAAGTTTTTTTTAAAAATCCCTCCTAAATATTAATGTATTACATTTCTCTCTACGCTGTTATCATATGTGCTCAATCATCAATCATTTTGTAATGAGCACATCTTTTATTTTTAATGAATAGTAAAGATATTAAAATATTATCATTAAACTGCCGTGGACTTGGAGAACGTTGTAAAACGAAAGATCTATTTGACTTTTTGAAACGGACACATACGAATATCTATTGTCTACAAGGCACTCATTTTTTTTTAATTGGAAGAAGACCTATTGAAAGAATAGGGAGGAAGAGGCTTCTTTTCATATAAATCATTTAATGCAAGAGGAGTTGCAATATTATTTGATAAAAATACACGATAACAAGAGTAAAATGTGATACTGATGGAAACTGTCCTTAGTATTTAGTGCTTTTTACAGAATTCACATTGATTGCACTATATGGGCCAAATAGTGATTTCCCAGAATTTTTTATATGTATAGAAAATATCTTATTGGATTACGATGACCCTCACAAAATTATTTATCGTGGTTGGAACTTGGTGCAGAGTATGGAGTTAGATATTTCAAATAACCTTTGACTTAGTAACAGAAAAGCGAGAGAAAAGGTCCTTCAGATAGAAAAAAAAAATTATTCTAATTTACTTGATTCATGGCGTCAACTTCATCCTGATTCAAAATCCTATACCTGGCGACAACCTTCACCACTGAAGCAAATCAGACTGGATTACTTTTTAATGTCTTTAGATATCTTTTCTTTGGTCAGAAAATGAGGCATTGATTTTTGTTTAGACATTGTGTTAGATGTTCATTTTAAGAGATTTAACTATTGGAAATTATAACTCAAGTTTTAGAAAATATGTGAAATTGTTGATTTCATTCAGGAGAAAGTAAAGGAAGTTACTTTCTGTCTTGGTGGTAAACAATTTGAAATTGCCAGTAAAGAAGACCTTAAATGTATTATTAATGACCAGCTTTTTTTGGATACGCTTTTGATGGAGTTCAGAGCAGCGGCAATTAAGCATGCCATTTGACTGAAAAAAGCAAGTAGAAAGTGTAGAAAAGAACCTTGAGATTAAGATAGTTAAGGTATAAAAACTGTTGGAACAGAATACAAATAACCAGGATTGGCGATTTTTTTTTTTTTTTTAATCAGATTTTTAAAATTCCTTTTATTAAAAAAAAAAAATTATTGGATATAATGTTCAATTTCAAATAAATCTTACCCTAATTATAACATTAATCTTAATCTTATCAGAAATTTTACTTTTACTTTGTTCTTTACAGTATATTTTGTAATGAAGCCCAATTAAAAATATTAGGTAACCGACAATTCAAACTCCATTTGGGAAATCATTCATTACAATGAATTAATTTTCCAACATGCATACATAGAAAACTTCCCAAGGGAATTCCCATTAAGTAGAGAAAATTCCCCACTGGGGATTCCCATTAAGTAAAGAAAAATCACACTTAATCAAGCCCGCAATTAATATTCTATTTTGGTCCCCCGGTTACATTGCGTGATTTCACCCTCGGTGTTGGTGTTTGGTGTTAGTGTTTATTTTGCCGCGAAATTGTGATCTAACACCGACTATGAAATGAAAAAAAATCGGTCGGTGTTAGGTGTTGACCTCTGATTTGTTGACGTAGTTCCGGTTCCCGGTGTTTGTTTTTTGTTAATTATCGTCTGCTGAACTGAGCTTGGCCGTCGGTGTTTAATTTCATGTACAAATTCCCATTCACTAACACTATACCCCTAGGGATTAAGAAATACCGATTTCACCGTCGGTGTTGGTGTTGGTGTTTCTAGCTATGGGAAATTTTGCTGATTAGTCATGAGAAATAAAGACAGTAGGAGTCATTCGAAGTGTAATTTCATAGGCAATTTGACAAGATGCCCTCACGATGGCCTTCCGAAGGGCAAACTGAACACCCGAGTTCAACACGAAAATGAACCTTCGCAAGGTCTTCGGGCAATTTTTTGGCATGCCAAAGATTTTGCCACCGCTCACGAAGTTGCTGCCGGGGCCTGAGAAACTCCACCGGCGGACACACAATGGCTTAAAATGCCCTCACGATCAGAGCCGAATTTGAACATTTCCTTAATCGTGTGTCCATCTTGTCTCAACTTCGGGACAGTGTGACGCCTGCATTAACTAATTAATTTGGGGTGTAAAATGATCTTTTAATTCGTACATTAGTCAGAATTGTACAGAATGGGCACTTATTAGAATGGTAAAGGGCACCTATTAGAAGTAAAATGCATTCATCAAAGGAGAAAAGGGTACAAATTAGAAAGAAATTAGGGGCGCTTATCAAAATGAGAAAAGGACACTTAGCAGAAGGGGAAATGGGGCATTTTTCCAGAAACAACTTCGATTGTTATTAAGGACAATTCAGCTCCTCCTTTATAAAATACTTTACATATACATGCAGACATGTTTACAGATAGCACGTGCATTTTATTGTAAATCGTATTTTTTCCCCCACTTAAGTGCAGTTGAACATAAGATACACATGAATATTATTTTGTTACTATTCTTCAATAATTTCCAGTACAAAGGCTTGGTCTAAAGACAACAAAGGTCCCCTGTGCCATATTATCAATTTAAGCATCTTCATGAACATGTCAAAATACCATATACTGTTCTTTATTAATTCAGAACAAAATGAGAACATTAAAACATGTGTGAAACAAATAACTAAATTCATATTAAGAAAGCAAAATAATTGTAAATGTATAAATTAATATCTATATTCTTTGAAGATAAATAATCGGGATATGCGATGGGGAAACTGGTTTAATCGGTCATGTCTGGTCACATTATCTGGCAAACGCACGAAAATCACACGAACAAAGAAAAAAAAACTTTGTTCGATCTCTCATTTGATTGAGACGTGTTCATATCATTTATTACCTGATTATATTTAGAAATATTTCGTTAGAAAACAGAGAACAACAAAATGTCCAGTAACTGTTGGGCATGCGCAATAAAGCTGAGAATGGAAAGACACTGCGTAAAATAGGAGACTGATTCTTAGGATAGTTTTATATATTTTCCTCTTATATTTAGAGATTTGCCACAATAGAAGCAAAACAGAAGGCAGGTGAATAACCTTGAAAAGGGGAAAAAGCCTACCGTCTACTAGGCCAGCATTAAACAACATACAAATCGACACTTGCATTATCCTGTTTGCTCATTACATAAAAATTCCACATCATAAGTTGGGTAACATGAATTTCAAAATACAATCTTCTAAAATTGAAATATCATTCAACTCATTGGATTTCATTTATATTCGAATAGGTGCAAATTCTATAAAAGTCCACTTAACTGCAAGGAAATAATAATGCTTACTCATCTATGCTTCCATCCATTCTGATACATCTTAAAGAAGCATTCAAATAACATATACACAGTTGCATTTCAAAAAAATACATCATTAAAAAGTACGTTGATATAGCAAAAGGAAGAAGGCGCAGCCCCAAGGAGCTTCAGATATTTCACCCAAATCGGAGATTCATAAATGAATTTAAAAGCTTGACGCTCAAGTGCGATATAAGATAACATGAAATGTACTACTACAAAAAGAACAATGTATCGTAGGGTTGCTGGAAAATGAAATTTAAGTATGAATACATACCGGAAATAACAGACTTAATTAGGCAGCGCCGTAGGTATGGGTAAACAACATTGAAATTCAAATTAATTCATTTCCAAAGATGTGTTATGTCCGCTGATGAAATTCTAAAGAAAAATGCACGATCCTATACATTAGACTTAACTCAT
Organism: Heliocidaris erythrogramma; assembly: GCA_025617745.1. Taxonomy (NCBI): domain Eukaryota; kingdom Metazoa; phylum Echinodermata; class Echinoidea; order Camarodonta; family Echinometridae; genus Heliocidaris; species Heliocidaris erythrogramma. Next base: position 37,550,124 of record CM046854.1, on the reverse strand, counting down.
ATCACATTATAAATTAATAATTAATAAATTAATCTATGCGCCTCCTTAGGACTTTGGATACCATTTACCCGCCTCAGCTCCGTCACGGTAGCGCCCAGTGCATACAAGGAATAATCCTTTACCAGGTACCCACTTACTACACCTGGGTTATTAATGTACGTCATTGTTTTGCTAAATGAGGTTAGTGCTCTGGAAGGGATTTGAACCTCATGCCTTGTGGTTTACGGTCCTGAGATTAATCAAATTGACCATAATACGCCTACATGGTCATGGTCAGATTTTGAAACTACGTCTTTCTTAGGTTTAATCATTATGTATTATTCAACTGCGAAAGCGGATACTTTTATGAGGGAAGCAACAGATTTTTAAAATATATATATTTTAGAATGGCAACTTTATGCTTGCATTTGTTTAGCAATTTTTGCATTGGGATATTAGTCGTCCCGCCTCCGCTTTCAGGAGAGCTTCATCAAGATCCCGTGTTAGTCCACCCGTCTTTGTATTCCACTTCTGCAGTATTTCCTCAAAAGCAGCAGTATAATTCAAAAGATGTTTGATTTTAATGGTGTTTGAATAGGTGATGTCAAATCCAAGAGCTACGCAAAATTGGTTGCATTTATCAACAGCTAAGAGTTTGGCCATTTTGATTATTTCCTCATCGGTAATTCTCCTTTCAGCTGACCTCTCGGGAAACAGGTGATTAACAGAACATCATTGGAAAACGATCATCTCTTTAGAGGAACGCTCATTGAAAGGAATGAATATTACAGAAAACTTTGTACGCATCAACTCTCAGCAGATTTAATAAAAACTTTTACTTATGATTATTCTCTCTTGTAACCTTGCGCTTTAAATTCCTAGGAGGCAATATAGCGACAAGTGTTTTTTGTCTAATTACTCGAATTAGTTCACCAATCGGAGCCTGACTTTAGGCCCAGAAATTACTGCAAATGCTTTTTAATATCTTATTTCTTTACTCCATCTAATGCGGAATTGCAAAGAGATATTGCTAATTTTTCTGCTAAAGTTCTTGAGAAGCTCGACAGTCTTACATCTGAGATTCAGTCAATGAATCGGCGATTAGGAGAGGTCGAGGCATCAGTTGAGCTCAACTTATCACGAATTGAAAAATATAAAAAAAGAAATTCTTGGTGTCCGCAACGCCCTTCATGACGAGATCAGTATTCTGAAAGAAAAGATCATACTAATGGAAATTCACAACAGAAAGCCCAATCTGTTATTCTATGGGATCCAGGAGGAGCAAGAAGAGAATATTTATGATACGCTCATAAAGGTTTTCATCGATCTTGGTATCGAGGAGGTCAGGGCTCGCAACACGAAGTTGATAAATGCTCATCGTCTCCCTCGCCGCAACCCTGATGCTTCAGCCATGCCATCTCCCTCACCGATCATCCCAAAATTCTGCTTTATGGCTGACCGTGACTTGGTCCTGACATCATTCGAGATGAGACAGCGCTCTAGGACACCGGTATCAACTCGGACACCTTCACCCACAGTACAACAACCCTCTCCTGAATTCCACCGGCTGACAGTACGAACCGACCTACCTCCGAGCCTGAAGGCGCACAGAGGCCACCTTGCTGAAGTTGCCTATAAGCTTCAAAAGGAAAAAAAAAATCTATCTACTAGGATGAAGCTACGAGGTGTGAAAGTAATTTAGGAATGGAAAGAAAAAGGTACCACAACATCGAAGCTACATGATGAATGAACAACATGACAACCCGAAATTCTGATATAAGGGATGATTAACATAATATAGAGGAAAGAGAAACGATCAACTTAGTAATTTGAAAGTGTGATATGATGAACGAACAACAAAATGAGGATTGAGAAATGAAGAAAATAGTGATCAAAAATTCTGATAGAGTTGGAAAGCAAACAAGAAGGAGTGAAAGTGACTGCCTAAAGCTTCTTAAAATGACCGAAAATTATCATGGACAAAGAGACAAGGAAGTAACTATTCTTACATGAATTTTTCTTTTTCTTTCTTAGTTTTTCCAATTTTTAATTGTCTGATGTTGTTGGTTTTTTTTAATTTGTCAGTGTCAAAGACTACGGTCTTTACATCTTTAAATAAAGATCTTGTAGCTTCACTGTATTTACATCTTTAAAAGCACAACCGAAAAGCTGAACATTTTATGACTTTATACTACTTAAAGCACAAAAAGTAAACATGCAATTTTGATAATCATTTAAGATTTACACTGTCTTTACATCGCTGAAAGCATAATTATCTATTTATGCATGAAAGAGTGTTCTTTCCATTCTTTTACTTTTATTGTCTGATTTTTCCACACAAAAAAGACTACATGATTATAAATATTCATCTGCGAATTATCTTGCAAATTAATAGTGAGATTGGGGCACTGCTTCATATGTGCAAGAACTGCAGAAATGGAAACAAGTTCCTACATTTTCATAAACTGCATCACTGTAATGTATGTATTTTATGTTATTTATTTACTTTTCTATTGAGGATTGTAACATTATGCAGTCTCATTTGACTAATTTGTTACAAAAATGTTCAGTTGAAAGTTACCAAAACAACAGAAATTTGTAAAAGAAGTAATATGGTATGACAAAGAGGTAGTAATTCTCAAATTATGCTTATTAATTTACTTTCTTTATACCGAATAAATTTGTAAGCATTCATTAAAACCAAAAAATAATGATGGCAAGATTATGAAGTTAACAAAATATGTAAAGATTTTAAAGGCCCTACGCTCTTTACATCTTTGAAGGCATGATCGAAACACCAAATTTGTTTTGGCAGAATGTATGACTTCACTGTATTTACATCTTTAAAAGCACAACCGAAATGCTGATGAAGATTGTATATATTTTTTTTTTATCTATTAAGGAATGTAACATTATACAGTCTCATTTGACTAATTAATGACACAAAAGTTCTGTATACCAGTAACTGGGAAAAAAGACAATTTTGTAAACAATGTAATCATATCATGATTTTGACAAACAGGTACAGTAATCTGCAACTTTATAAATGCATATTTATTTATTTTCTTTATATCAAATACTTTTCAAACTGTTATCATAATTACAATTCTCAAAGTTACAAAGAATTAAACGATATCCATTGGTATATGAAAATTTCCCCTTATTGTACATTTATTTGGTTTATTCTTAATAGTAACCGCCACCGGAAACACAATTCATACTGAAACATCCTCCGCATTTTTGATCAAATAATTTTACTTTTACTGAGTTATACAAAGTTTATGAAGTATAAGCTGTCTTGGAATGATTTCACTTAAGTTTGGGGGTGTTAATAAAGACTCGTTGTGATGTGTCAACCCCTCACCCTCTTGTTATCATTTACAAATGTCTTTTTTCTTGTTTCTTTTTTCTTCTTCTCATGTATTAATTAGATATCTAAAGAGTCAGAGATTTACTTAAATCTTTCGATAATGACATTATCATAATTCCACATTAAGAATTGCTTTTGTAAATTGAGTTCCACCTATTATACATTGTTATTTATCAAAGTGATTGTTATTGAACCAGACATGAATCTTTCAAGAATCCTCGGGCAACGATTAATGTCATTAATTCTACTGTACTTTTATATTCATCATTGAGTATTCAGCAACTTGTACAATTTATGGGAAAGCATTTACCAAATTAAATAATTCTTAACTGATGTCATGCTAAACAGTCATATTATCTTTGTTGACCAGGAAATTCAATGTACAAGTTTCATGATGTACTCAAACTCTTGATATACACTCAAGTACTGGTAACCAACCCAGTGTATTCATATATGCACAGATTTTTCTTTTCCCCTCTCTTTGTTATTCAAAATTTCAGTATTTCAACAATTATAGACTGAATTGTACACAATAACTCATTCCACCTGTGTAATGATTACCAGAGTTAAATTCTCTCTCTACACTCCTATTGTATGAAAAGTATGGTTTTGCAAGGATCATGCAGATGGAATTATATTTGAATAAGTAGGGCTCAAGTTCGCACCCGGTATGGAAATATCCAAAGTTGCATGGCTTAGCTTAGCTTCAGTGTCATTGAGGAAACTTTATGGTGGAAATAAAACTTCACGTCTCTCTGAGCTAGATAGATGGATGTACATGTTATGTTGAAATGTCTATTTCTCCATCTTTTTTTTCCTCAAGCGAGCATCATTCCCGCTTTCAATTTTTTTCTTATTTGTTTTTCTTTTAAATAGATATTCATTCTGTGGGCATGCTTTGCTCATGTGGCGCATGTTGATTGCGTGCAAAATCACCTCTTTTATCACACAAAATACAAGCATCCGATTATTTAAACTGACTTGTGTCAAAGTATTTGCCAAATATGATATCTTGTAAGAAATTACATTATTTTTTGGTTTTACTATAATAAGGTATCTACTAATGTAGATTTATTATGGAACTGGGTTTATACCACATTGTATACTTCATGTACGATTTCTTGATTGAATACTGGTTATTCTGATTACTGAATACTTGATCTCACGCTTACGAATTCTTACCATTTTTATCAATTCGAATTTATCGTTTTGATCCTCTTATCTAATGAAGCATCTTTCTGTATATAGCATACTTGCATGATGTCAATATACTTGATTGAAGTTCAACTACATGTATACTTCATGGATTATGTTCACATTATATTCTTGAAGCCATAGTGGAGGGTAATCTGAATCACTAGAAAAATATTACACACTTGGCATGATTATAGACATAATGTGCATGTTTTTGTATTTTCATGCATGTTTATGTATAGATAGTGCACATTTTATTACTGCATAACCATCATGACTATGAAATATGAGTGAGCAGGTATCACAATGTCAATATCTATCATAAGTTCTGTATTGTATTTCGGCTGTAAGTAAATCAGCCCGGTAAATCAGATCATCTTTGTATCGTACTCAGATTTTTATACCATACGTCCTCCTTGCTGCCTCGGGCTCGGCTACCTCATAATTTTTATGGGCGAATTGCGATTTCATTTACTTTTACCATGAATTTTTTTTCTTTTAGATGCAGTGGTTTGTAGCTCATGAATGCGGTGGTTCGACGCTATGACGGCGGGGAAGATGAGTGCCCTTTTTGTTCTCTTTTAGGGTTTTCAGACGCGCTACGGGGATGTTCACATGCCATTGCTTTACAACCCGTGCTTTCCAAATGATATGCATTTACATTTCTGATTTTCTCCATGCATTTTTTTTTCTCTTTAATTATTTGTTCCGCTATATTCCAAGTATTGTGCTCTTCTTCTATAGCCATTGATTTGTATTCTTAGTTGATAATGGTCGGACTCCGTTCAAGCTCGTCCATATGGGTCATGATGGATGTTATCACTTTACAGATAACTCCGATTGTGTTTTGTACTAGCACATGCACTTACACGCAACTGCACAAGCACTTTCCCATATTTCCTTACCTGTATTTCCTTCAACGAAGTCTCAATAATTCATTATGGAAATGAATAACAATCCCTTTATTTTTAACAACCAAGTTTATGGACATCCTGTTGAGAGTAATTACTCCTACAGAATTCAATAATACTTTTCAGGATAAATTAGACGTCGTTAAATTATTGCATAATTATTTACGCTTAGATCATTAAATCATTTTAAATTTACAATAATTGGAGTAACTGAAACTTGGTTACATCAGACTTCCCCTCCATTATTCAATTTACCTAATTATACTCTGGTCAGAGCTGATCGTGTAGGTAGGAGAGGTGGTGGCGTTGCATTTTATGTAGCCGATCATTTGAATTTTAAAATTCGGTATGATATCAAATTTGATCAAACGGAAGTACTATTCATTGAGATTGATAATCCCAAAGTAAAAATTCAATTATAGGATTGATATATAGAGCCCCTGATACTCAGTTTGACCTATTTTATGAAAATTTTGAGCAATGTCCCTGATAGCAGAAAGTGGTAAAAATTACGTGATATTTACGTCGTGGTTTTCGTCTTGTTTACGTCCTGTAATTACGTCAATAAGACGACAACTTGCACCAACCCAAGACGTCAAGAGGACGTCTTATTTTGACGTCATTTGTACACTGTAAAAACTGAAGTGCTGTATATAGCACTTTTTGAGGGCATGCATAGGGACTGCACTCAGAGTGCTATTGAATGCACACAGCGTGCTATTTCAGCACTTTCACGGGAGCTGGACCGGCTCCTTAAACTGCTAAACATTCATTAAAAAAAATGATTTGGGCGAGCTTCGAACCAGGGTCCGCTGATCGAGAATTGCTGGCATTACCGCTAGACTAATTTCACATCGTACGATTTAGAGCAGATCATATTGTTACATAGTGAATTTACGACACCACATAGTTCATGTTATCTACTTGACTCCCATGACTAAACTGGATTGCAAGAAGCATTCGTTAGTCCATCGGTAACGTCGGCGCCTCTCAATCAGCGGAACCTGGTTCGAGGCTCGCCACGGTCATATTTTTTGTTGCTGGTAAATTAGCACACTACAAGTGCTATAAAGAGCATTTCAGGTGCAGTCACTATACATGCCCCTAAAAGTAGCACTTTAGTTTTTACAGTGTACAAGACGTAGAGATGACGACAAAATAAGACGTCCTCTTGACGTCTTGCGTTGGTGCAAGTTGTCGTCTTATTGACGTAATTACAGGACGTAAAAAAGACGAAAACCGCGACGTAAATATCACGTCATTTTTAACACTTTCCGCTATCAGGGAAGAGGAATGAAGACGTAGAGATGACGTCAAAATAAGACGTCCTCTTGACGTCTTGCGTTGGTGCAAGTTGTCGTCTTATTGACGTAATTACAGGACGTAAAAAAGACGAAAACCACGACGTAAATATCACGTCATTTTTTAACACTTTCTGCTATCAGGGGTGTTAGCAAATTGGCAGACGAGAATAAGCAGATATATTTTCTTGGCGACTTTAATATCAACTTTCTTCAACTGATGAATTCATATGGATTTTATTCTTTTATAAACAATCCCACCAGAGTTAATGTACACTCCTCAACTTTAATTGATAATATATTTTCTAATGTACATTGCAAAAAGATAACTGGAGGACTGTTATGCTCAGAAGTATAGGACCACTTACCTATATTCACTAATTGTGAAAAATCAATGTTTAGACTTAAATCACTACAACATTTTATGTATCGGAAAGAGACTCCTCAAAATATTGAAATGTTAAAACAAGATTTAGCCATGGAAGTATGGAATGATATTCTCAATACAGATGATGTGAATATTGCATATACAAATCTGAATTCAAAGCTACAATTTTATTACAATGAAGATATTCCATTAGTAAGAAATAAATGTAAACGTAATAAACCTATCAATCCATGGATAACTAGGAATACTGAAAATTTGAAATCAATCAAAACAAGAAATCGACTTTATAAACAACATTTGAATAACCCCACGGATACAAGTCTACTTGTTTATAAAACATACCGTAACAAATTAACAAATTTAATTGGCTTCACTCGCAAATGACACTTTTCAAACAAATTACAAAAGGAGAAATCCAACTCGAGCGCAACATGGAAAGTTATGAAAGAAGTTATGGGAACTAAAAGTGACACTTTGCCAAAAGATGTTTTTCTTTTTAATGGTAACAAAATTGCAGAAATTGCCAAAATGACTATGCCGATTGCTTTAATTCCTTTTTCACTAATATTGGTCCTCAACTTGCTGCCAAAATTGCTACTCCAAATAACGCTCATTATACGGAATCTTCGGTTCTTTTCAGAACCGACTCGGGCATCTCTCTTTTTAAATCCCACAAACTCCAATGAAATAATTAATATTACTAAATCATTAAATGCTTCGAAATCCCAAGGTCATGATAAAATAAGTACTTCACTATTAAAGGAAATAATCCACTTCATTGCTGACCCACTAACACATATATTTAATCAGTCTTTACAGTCGGGTATTTTTCCTGACTTCAAAATAGCCTATGTAACTCCAATTTTTAAAAAGGATGGCCAACATGAAATCAGCAATTACCGTCCTATTCCTATCCTCCCCAAAATCTTAGAGAAAATTGTTTATAATAGATTGTATAGTTTTTAAACCTCCATAAAGTACTTAATCCGAACCAATACGGATTTAGAACAAAACCATTCCAATGACCTAACTCTTGTCCAAATTTATGATAAAATTACAGATGCCATTGCAAAAAAGGAACATGTTATTGGAATATTTTTAACCTTAGTAAAGCATTCGATACGCTCAATCATGATATTTTCTAAACCTTATTCTTGTGGTGCTCGCGGCTCAGCGCTTTCTTGGTTTAAAAGTTATTTAAGTTATCGAAAGCAATATGTTACATTTAATGGCATTGATTCACAGTCACTTCTAATAAAGTGTGGTGTCCCCTAGGCATCTATTCTGGGCCCGCTTTTGTTTTTAGTGTATGTCAACGATGTAATTAATACGTAATCATTATTATCCTTTACATTATTTGCAGACGACAATAACATTTTTTATTCTCATAAGTGCAATAAGCTTTCTCTCAATATTAAAAAAAACTCAATTTATGCATTTCAAACACAACATCCATGTAGCTAATACTCCTATTAATATTAAGATTGATAATATTTCCGTCGAAACAAAAGAAGAGTTCTAAGTTCCTAGGCGTTATAATTGATGAAAATTTAACATGGAACGATCACATTAATCATATAATAATATTATTATGCATTTCCCGAGTTAAACAACAGTTAAAATGAGCTCCACAATTTACTCTTATAAAGCGACTATGAAGCGTAATTTAATATCCTTATACTCCAATCCACCACATTGACTATCTATGTAAAATTATAGTATTTCACTGATTATTGATCAATACAACAACTCATGAATACATCTTGACCCTATCCCTAATGCACTTGCACTGCACTGCACTTGCACTTGCTTTGCACCTCCTTATGACCTCTTTTTCTCAATTCTTTTTTAATGTTAAGTTCTATGTCGCTTGTTTACTTTGAGGCCGCCATCGACATCAAGCAAATCGCTCGTGATGACGGTCTCCTGCGTTCACAAATCCTGTTAATTGTAAAATGTTAATTTTCTTTGTATTCAAGAAGTAAATTGTTAATGTCTGACAATATGTTTATATATATATATATATATATAGGCCTATTTGACTAACGGGTTCATTAGGTCGACACTTAACAATGGAGTTTATTCCGTCATAATAGCGACCCCTACATTAGGTCGACAGTTGGTACATTAAGTCGACAGTTGAACAAAGAAAAAGAACAAAAACTGTCCTCCTAATGTACCCGTTAGTCGTTTATATATATGTATATATATATATATATATATGTATATATATAAATTTATATATATATTTTTTTAACTGTAATACATGTATTACTATATTTTATATCATGCTATTGAACGCAGAAATAAAATCCATCAATCAATCAATAATATGAACCGCTATGGTTTTTTATTGTTTTTTTTTTCTTGTAAAGAGTGACATTTCTCAAAAAAAGAGAAGTTTGTGTTCTCGAAAAGGTGAAAACAAATTGTGAAATTGGAAGAATACCACAAAAGAAATACCATACCTGAAAAAGATTGTTCTTCAAATGTCCTTATATTCGAAATATGATAATAAATAGCTGAAGTGTTCGGGCCGAACAGTCATGCGAGTGTGTGTACAGCGTGTAGTCCTATATAACCATTTCTGCTTACAGTGCATCGGTTCTTCAACGAGATTGGGTCGATTTCTTATCATTTTTATGATAAAAATTCTTTGTGGTATCACAAGGTTTTATTTTCTACATCATCAACTTTACTGCTTCCAGAACGTTTCTATCACAAGGTATTGCATGACTAAAACTCATCTATATCTTACTTCCTGATACCAAATTAGGAAAATGCCAATATTATTATACCATACATGGCTTACGAAAATAACAATATTAGTATACCACTCATGGCTTAACTAAATGCATATTAACCCTGTGTATTAAATGTACTTAGTTGTAAAAATGTAGAACATGATTATTTGAATTTATAATAAATGGAATATAACAGTAGAGACATTTACCAGAGTCATCTCTAGGGAAAAAATGGTCAGCAATATGATGCATGTCAGCTTTTATGAGTGCATCTTTGAGGGCTGTCCGCTCTGTTGCTTTGGTCTGCTTTCTATTCCAGGCCCGCAGCATCTCCAACGTTCCATTGGAGGTAACATTTTGGTATCGTGAGTTTGTTGCGATGTACCTTCCGGTTTCAGCATTATCGAAACCAAGCGTTTTTCCCAATGCAATGATCTCGCCATCCGTAATTTTCTTAGCCATTGCCATAAGAATGTCATCAAAGTCCCAATCCTCATAGGAAGCCATGGTTCTTCAGTAGAATATCAGAGCATATGAGACCACAAGTACCCTTTTTAAATATCGGTATCGTTTACCGTATTCAACCTAAATAAAGCAAAATTGTAGTCACCTAATACAAAGTAGCTTCACAGTTGCGCATATAGTGTCATCTTATACATGGTCATTTTGGGGGTGTTTTGCGAAACGCATGAGCGAACATCACGTGGCTTGTGACAGGGATCGGTGCAGGCTAAAACATTTCAAGTTAGCGGGGGGAAATCATGCACAGAGGGATCAGGGCTAGTGGTATTTCACGTCTTTCTTTCCTCTCTGACATCGTACGCTCACATTTTCGCACATCACCCCCTATTCTATATTCCACAATAATTGACCCCTTATGTAAAGCATTTGCATTCTCTCTCTCTCTCTCTTTCTATCACACTCACAATGTTAGTTGCTTATTCACATCACATTATGTACTCACCTATAATGATAGTGGTAGGTCCCAAATGGATGATTCGAATGATATCATATACGCCAGCAGAATGCACTTCTTCAAAATGACGTCTACAATTACCTAAATCAGATAATTTATTTATTATGGACCTTAACACTGGTAAGAATAATTATCAAGAAGTAATGTCGTCACATTCAGAAGATTTCAAGCGATACTACGCACTTCAAAAATTTGTTTTAATCTCACCATCTCACGCAAGAAAAGCTCGGTTTGAAGTTGGGCACGGAATGCGAATGCTGGCACGTGACACTTGACTAGAAATTTTGCCTGATTGATCTAAAACTTTGACAAAAAAATGATCACTGGATTTGGGCCAATCACATCATGTCTTATATCAGGATATAGGTAATTTATCCAACCTTCTGAAACCAATCACCCCTGACATCATTGATCCTTGGGATTTTCTCAGTCGAAGAATAATGGTGGCAGTGTCTATAATTTATATGTGGTTTTTGATGGATTGCCATAGACAAAATATTGAACATAACTAACTTTCAAGAAAAAATGATCACTGGATACTGAAGCAAATTTGACAATATATACATCAAATGAAAGCTATTAAAATGAATTTTCATAAACCGATCACCCCAGAGTGATTCATTCACTAGTTATGAATATACATCCAATTCTTTGCAAAATTAGATACATTGTGTGGTGCTATTCGTGTCTTGAAGCGTGTGTGTCAACTTTTGGACACCCAAATGCGCGCTACTAACCATTATGATTTTATACAAAATCATAATGTCCTCTATAATATTGATAATGAAACGGCAAAATTTTAGTGTATTCGATACTTCCATCCTATGCATTTACTTTTAACATCAAGTGATCACCAATTTTCACCTTTTTCACATGCAGTGTAATATCTATAAGGATTGTAAGCTTTCAAAACAGACATGATAAATCTAAATATTCTGAGAAATCGTTGCTATAATGGTGACGATAGCCCAATGCAAACACATTTCTTTAAGAATGTAATATTCAAAGTTTTTATCTCTCCTTGTAAGAGTAAATAAGGTCACGTATCAAAGTCACATGAACACAATCACATATTTCCTCCATACAAACTATTGCGTAGTCGTGTAATTTATGAAATGGTAGGATCGGGGTATAAATACAAGCTTTTCATTCCTTGTTCTGACAGCAAAATTCAAAAATTCGTTTGAATTATACAAATAAGAAATCCTTACAGGGAAGGATGTTTTATTTTGAATTTATAAGTATTTTGTACATGCAGGTAAATTCATGAAAAAAGGAGAAAAATAATAGTGTGAAATTACTCACTGCAACCTTGTGATGGCGGTATTGCTATTTTGGTAGTAGTGTCCCTGTATTAAAGAGTTGGGACATGGACGTCCCATTTTTCTGGAAACAAAATGGCATTCGAATTCTTTCTATTGAGGAAACCCAGGTGCTCATCGGAATTGAATATAAATGTTACGTAATAGTGGAAACAAAATGGCGTTCAAATCCCCAGTTGTCGTAACTCTCTAATACAGGGACACTATTTGGTAGTAGATGAGTTGGACTATTTTTCTTAATTTTATGTTATCTGCCACTTGATTAAGAGAGGGCGATAATTCATTAACAGATGGGAAAACCACTTCAGATTCCAAGACCCACTCAAGGGTGATTGTCTGTGAGGTTGTGTTCTGAGGAGCCAACAAGCAATGACACTCAGTTTGTGTTATTTCTGGAGGAGTTTCCTACCCACAATGGTGGGTCCTTTGGTCAGGGAGCTGTTTTCACTGGGACAGCACCTCGAATACGGAGCTATTGCAAAGGAGGCTTCAGTACTTTGATTTCCTGAACCATGATGGTGAAGTTTTTATCTTCGGAACTTGTATCCTGAGTTTCCATCTTGAGTTTCCAGTTGGACTCTAAAATGCCACGCCACTTCGTATGGATGGCCACGCCTACTCGCCAATGACGATGGTCATCCAAGATTTCGCCGGCTATTTGGTACACCTTCAACCCTTTGAGGACTCGCGATAGCGCCACATCGTCGACAGCGACAGGGCACGACAGGGCCCTGTCGTCAGTCCTCATCGACAGACATTTCAGTGGACTGAATCCATTTAACAATGAAGTCATTTAATTCATGACGCTTTAATAATAACTTAATAGTAACCAAATGATTAATTCTTACAATTCATTATATTTAATTCTGCATATGATAAATGTTGTTCTGTAATAGAGTTGTGAATATCTGTCAAGAATTTTCACAACTCTATTATTTGATTGTTATTTTAAGCCAAATTTGATACAGTTGTAATAAACAGCTTAAAACCTTAAACTTCACTTGTGCAGAGCAATTACTTTCGTATACTTTGATTATGTCATAGCTCTCTTCACTTGAAAAAAGAAGATGTTTGGGGTATGTGAGGTCGTCTATGTGATTTTGGGTGTTGGTAGCAAAAACATTAGTTAAACGAAAACCCAAGTTTGATCCTGACATTTGAGAGCTTGTCCACCTTATTAATTAGCAAGTACAGACAAATATCTAAACTTTATTACTTTGTCACTGAAATTCTGAAAATCTGAGGAATAATGAACGACTTCACAGCATAATATGTATAGCTGATTGACTTTAAGACAAACATTAATTTTTCTTTCAAAGTTTTTATAACACAAACTCTTGTTTAAAAAAAATAATATTGGAAATCGCCTTTTTATACATTCCAGTTTCTGGATAGCACTGAAATAAAACTTGGTTGAAATTTACTAAACTCACCACCATTTTACTATATAAACGTAATTATTATGGCATTCATGGGACTGCACACGATCTTTTTCATAGCTACCTTCTTAATCGCCAGCAGTGTACCATTGATAATTCTTCTCAGTCAGACTTTAAAGAAATTACATGCGGTGTTCCCCAGGGCTCTCTGTTAGGCCCTTCTTTTTATTATGTTTGTAAATGACATTTACCAATCATCCAATCTGCTATCTTTTAATTTTTACGCTGATGATTCAAATTTACTATATGCTCATAAAAATGTTGATGTTCTATGTAAAACTGTAAACACTGATTTACTGAAAGTTTGCGATTGGTTTGCTACTAATAAGTTAACAATCAACTACAAGAAATGTAACAACATGATATTCTGCAACCCTCCAAAGCCTCCAGACAAATCATACTAAATAATCGCATCTTACCTAGAGTTAAATCTACTAAATTTCCTGGTGTTTTTATAAACCGTAAATTAACATGGAACAATAATATAAATGAACTTGGAAAAAATAAGCTAAAAGCAATGGTGTTATTTATCGCGTAAGTATGTTTCTAGCCCAAAAGATATTGCCTACTTTATACTGCACCTTAATTCTCCCTTACCTATCTTATTGTAACGTAGTATGGGCAAACATATATCGAAATAATGTTAAGAAGCTATGTATACTGCAAAACAAGATTTTAGGCATCATTATCAGGTTCTCATCCACGCTCCAGTAGCGATCATTTATATAAATCTCTTAAATTGTTTCGCATTCTACATATAAATAAACTTCAACAGTGTCTAAACTCATAATTACCTTCCCAGTTCCATGGCCTTTTCCAACGTGTTTAAGATATTCATAAGTATGGTACCAGATCAACTAATGAAATCTATAGTCTTTTCCATAATTCCTGCAAAATAACTTCTCAATTCAACCTTCCTAATCCTCGTACCTGAACTCCTTATACGTACATGACACAACACATTAAATACACTTTTATACCATCAAATATTAATGGGATAGCCTTGCCCAGCGACTAGGAGCCGCTCGTTTAATTGATATCGATGCGATTGCGAAATGCGCATTCGAAATATTTTCTGTACATATACACAAATGTTATGACCACAACTGAATAGGCCCAAACAGTTATTCTGCGACAAGTAGGTCCAGGGTAAAAAACCAGAGATAAAACTCAAGAAGAAAAAGCTCTGGAAAACCTTCGGATCCACTTTTGCACAATAAGAATTTCACACATTTTCACAATAAAAACATTTTTTTTTAAATTTGTCGTGATGAAAGAGAAAGCTAAAATGACTCCTCAAACATCCTCTACCACACCCTAATGTCGTGCCCCGCACCACCTGCGGAAAACATTCTTGCATAATCACTTCTTACTCTTGGACAACAACCCTTACCAAGCATAAGTATGCATACATTAACGAGAAAACAACATTTACCTGCAATACAAACGTAACGCAGGCAAATAATATTCCCAAACACCGTAAACTTAATTTTCAACAAAATATCCGTTTCACCGGCCCTAAGCTTTGGAACGATTTACGTGCACCCATGAGAAATTCTGTGTCTCTGTTAAGCTTCTCATGGAAGCTAAAAATGTATGCTATCGGATTATAGTTCATAATGCCTTGCTTGTTTATTATGCTCGATTACTATCATTCTAACGTGTTTCCAGTATCTTAGTTTGTGAGAATGCCTGTGAATATTTCGGTGTATTACTCTCACCGTATATCTTTCTACTGTATTATCCATGCATGCCATACAACTCAATTATGATTATTACTATGTTGCAGTCATTTTCCTTCCCTCTATTCCAAGTTCCCTATCTCTTCTCTCCCTATCTTTGTCCCTTTCTTCTTTTCCCGTATTAAATTAAAGTGTATTGAGGCGTACCTGCCACAAACATCTGGCTTATTGGGAGTGCGCCTTCTTCCTTGTAACTTTGCAAGTTCTTGTTTGTACCGATACAACTTTATATGCATGTAAATTGTACTATTTGAACAGACGTTGAATGTTGTCAAAATCAATGGGAGAAAAATAAATGTTAATTTGAATTTGAATTTGAAATCTTAGGCATTCTTAATTTATTTTAAATGTAATTTTGAGTCTACAAAAACATTATCATTCTTCTTCTTATTATTATTATTATCATTATCATTATTATTAAGCAACTTTTTGTCTACACAAATCTGAACATTGTTTAATTTCTTTAAAAAAACGATATGTTTGTATTTTTTGGTTTACAATGTTATATTGAGCATCAGAATGTTTTTTCGCAGGATTCACGGTGATTTGTTATTGTTCTTGCTCTTGTTCTTGTTCTTGTTCTTCTTGTTCTTCTTCTATATTGTATATTATTATCATTTTCATTATATCCATAATCATTATCACTTTTATCGTAATTGAATGAATGAATGAGTAAATGAAAGAACTTTATTACCAAAAATTCACCATAATTGGATATATATTTGAAATACAGTTGATTGGAAATAGGACACCATCAGATAGGGTGTGGCCCCCTTACATTCCTTGTGACATATACGAATAACACACTATGGATTTTCGGAATTATGAACCCCATTTCGTTTTCGGAATTATTAACCCTATTTCATTTTCGGAATTATGAACCCTATTTCATTTTCGGAATTACGAACCTTCGGAATTATGAACCTTCGGAAAAAAGTACCCCAAATACAGCAACTAGTAGACTGTTCTTTGTGATTTTTCTTTTGTGGTGTTATCCTAGAGACCTAGACTCATGACGGCTGACGTGTCAAGTCAACGACACCTCACATTCTTCTACACCACAAGGAAACGTAACTAATTTAACCTGTAGTATAAATTAACTTGTCATCTAGTGTCTAACCTGCTTTCACTTTTCCCATCTACTTCATTTTTTTATTACTGTCAATAAGTTAAATGCATAAAACTACTTTTTACAGAAACTATGACATAAACAAGAGAGCAAAGCGATGAGATTCTCACCACTCAAAAACAACTTATATTTGCATTTGACCATTTGGCCCAAAAATAACATTTAATAAAAAATTAAAGAAAAAAAATCGCAAGAGATTTTCTTTCTACCTTCTTGTGGAAAAAAGGCCCGAAGAAATATAATAGAGGAATTTAGCAGGGCATGTGATCAAAAGATTGAACCTTTATTTTATGCACTTTATCACGTGTTTATCCGATATGTTCTGGGGCCCAAAAATTTACCACGATCCTGTTAACACTGATATGCTATGGAGCAAAGCAAAGTGAGTAGAAACTCTGACTCTTCATTATTTAGATACTATATTTTATACAGAGGGCGCAACATTAGGAGATTCTGACGCAACAGTATGCGAGGGTGCAAAGCGACCGAGCTTTAGAAACTTTTTGAACTTTAAATCCTTTATAAACCCTTTTAACCCTGGATCAGTTGGATACAAGTCATATAAAGACACAATTTTTCATTCTTTCTCCGCTTTCTCTTTCTCTCTTTTGCTGTTTTTGTTGGCGCCCCTTCAAGTGCCGCCCTGGGCACGTGCCCTCTCTGCCCTCTCTTCCTTAGATATGCTTACCGTACACTCTAAAAACTCAAATGTTAAAGCTACATTTAAAAGTGTAGTAGTCCTCGGGAGCTATTGTTTAAATTTGAAACCCCTTCGATCAGTTATTCCAAAAAATAAATAACGTAATCTGGACCAAGTAAACTCTTTCTTCATCCGGGATGTTTTAAACATCACCTCACACATTTTAAATGTTAAGATAACTGTCGGTGTCACATGTCAACAAATTCATAGAAAATCAGAGGTCGTAGAAAACCGACGTGCTACTTAGTGTTATAATTTGTATAGGATACTGTTTTATCACCCTTTCGAACGTTTGAAGCACGTATGAAAGATTGAAGACGAAATTCTTTTCAAAATAGAGTCCTAGTTCAGACGGTGACAGTGACTGAACTGAATACGTCATTATCTCCAGATCTTCTTTTAGAGGAGGTCATCCAGTCAGATAAAATAAAATGAACTGTCAATGGGGTCACTGTTTGATAATGCACCCAGTGCCCAACAAGATGTCTTCTTACAAATCGCCAATAACAATGACCAAGAAGAAGATTTGACAATTAAAAGGATAGTCCACCCTGATTACAAGTTGGTTTTAAAAGAAGCAGAAAGTTAAAGAAACAAATCGGTGAAAGAGCAAAATCCGATAAGAAATAAGAAAGTTATGAATTTTTGAAGTTGTAATCAATCACCATAGCAACTCCCCTCCCACTTGCTCAATAAAGAAAATTTCATTTCTTTGTTTTTCATGAAGAAATATATTTGTTTCATGTAGGTTTTGTGTAAAAACATATGAGCAATGGTTATATCTAAGGTGCATGTATGATTAAATATTTCCTTTAGAGAAAGTGGAAACTGATGATTTTGGGGGTATAGGGCAAATGGGGGAGGAGCTCAGAAGATACGTCACGGAGTTGCCAATTTGTGTCTGATTGATTACCACTTCAAAAATTCATTACTTTCTTATTTCTTATAGGATTTGCTCAAACCTTCACCGATCTGTTTCTCTAATTTTTCTGCTTCTTTTAAAATCAACTTGTAATCAGGGTGAAATATCCCTTTAAAAGATCGGCTTATGTAAGCAAGTACAGTCAGTCTACCACTGATTGTGTTGTCTTACATACGTAGATAAGTGAATAAATAAAATTAATATTTTCATTTTACTTAACATAAGTCTATATGTATACCATTCGTTATTCAAGTTGTGAGCATTACTGAATGACATTGAAATGAAGTAAGATAGCCAACAGCAGCACGTGGAGGGAGCAATTTCTTCTGTAACACATAATTATCAACTGTACGTTCTTTGTTCACATGATTTGCTATATAATGTAGAATGTTTGTCAGTACCAGGTACTCATACCAGACGGAAATAACCTTGTTCAAATAAAACTAAAAATGAAAATTAGAAAGAGAAGACGAAGAAAAACATCGTCGACAACTGTGAAAAGAAGTCAAGCATAGCTATCCCTTTATGTTCAAGCATGCCGCAGCGTCCTTCATTAACTTAATCTGAAATGAAATCAAATTAGGGGAATTTCCCCTGCATATTCCTCAACACACAAGCAGATGATTTCATATTTTTTCATTAGTCGGGCCTTGGTACCTATTGATGTATCGGTTATATGATGTTGTGATTCATTCATTGTTGAATTTTGTTAACTACAGATGATGCCAAGTTGGACACTGGAATGGCGGAATCTGAATAAGCATAGTTATATATGATAATCCAACATTTGTAGAAAATAAGTACAAATATATTTTTGAAAAGAGTAATGATATAGTGTCAACTGGTTTAAAAATGTTTCCAGTGTCTACTTCATCGGGCGGTACTAATCGGTCGCTTGGCTCTGGCTTTGACGCTGTCTTTGGTACCTGTAGTTGTCCCATTTCTGGTTCCATTTAAAGTAACGTAGAGAAATACGTCCCCGATGTCGGAACACGTAATACGTTAATGCAGAGCAGTGAAAGGGGGTTCAAACAACAAGCAACAACAACAACAACAACAGGAATAACCTACATGACTGTTATGTAAGAAAAGAAGCTAAAGTGGTCACTAAACTAACATAGGCTTAAAATCGTAAGGTCTGTATTGTATAGTATTACCAAAATGGTCAAGGATACATACAAGGAGACAAGAAGTAGCAAAACACAGTCAACCATAAACTACAACACTAAATTAACTATTAATATTTATCAATGGATCAAAAAACCGCTGTTTAGTTTTGCACTAACATTTAAAAGATACAGTACTATATACATGAGTATATACGAGTTCATTGGAATCCCTGTGGAAATTGATGATGTCTGCTTTTAGGTTTTAAGTTTTGAAGAATACAAGTTGTTTCATTGAGGACGTTTTTTAGTGATACCTTATTTATTTTGTAATTTTTTTTTAAGAGATACCATAGGTTTTCTCAGAGATTCTAAAACGTGTTATTTGGAGGACATGTTGACCCAGAAGTCCTGTCAGTTCTGGGAGCAGATTTTAGCGGTCTTAGACCAGAATGAATATTTAACAAGTGTATTCGGCCAAAGAAGTAAGTTGGAATCTAAATATATAATTTTAAGAACATTTGCTCTATTATTAAGTTGAAATATTGTGTTTAAAGTTTGAGTTGTCAATGGCACATTCACCAATGTATTATAAAGGCGTACGAGTGTGTACACATAATTTGTGTGTACAAGTAAACTGTACACACACACACACACACTCGGTCTTTAGTTTACTGAGGTGTCTATTACGGTATTTAGATTAAAGGACAATTAACCCCACGTGATATTCTAGATGCACCTATTGTCTGCTACGTCTTTCCATGGAGGCTGCCATTTTGTGCATGACACGGATCATTAGGTACCATATGCATTGATAATAGCCTACCTTTACAACAGATACGTCGCTTTGTTCTGATTGTATTACGATTGTTATTGGCCATGGGCCTAGATAATTGACGACCCATGAGTTCTAATAGCCATCCTGTAAAGCAGATTCCTCGCTTTGTTTTGGTATTGTTACGATTGTCTCCGTCCTTGACGTCAATTCTCCGTCCTTGACGTATATTTTTTATGAAGTATATTTTTTATGAACAAATTAAGACCTTTTAAAAAATATATAAAACTAAACTTACATTTCAGAATATGTGACTTTATCTAATATATATTTGTCCTCTAAAAATCAATTACAAGTTAACGATGAAGGAAATTTTACTTGGGATGAAAAATATGTTCGTGTACACATAAAGTAATGGCAGCCCCCTTATTATTGCTAGCAGACGATAACTTGGCTGGAAAATAGTGATTTATATCTATATCCTGTGTTTTTACATGAAATTGCATGTATCAAATAAGAGGCATATACTACACCATTCAAAATAAGCTAATTCATACGCTGAGGTTAATTTCCCTTTAATTGGACAAATATTAGTCCTGTTGAAAAATGAATGCATTTTGTAGTTTGTTTAATTAAAGAAGTAAAATAGGTGTAGTAAAAGAAGCAAAGGGTTTAGGTTATCATTTAGAGAGGAAATGAAATGAGAATAAGGTCGTTTGAAAGAAGCTCATGTTATAAAGCTTCAAGTTAAGTTTATTCAGTTTGATAAACATAAGTTATTTAGGCCACATTATTAAGATTTAAGGCAAATTGGTTTATTCTTCCTTTAATCGAAGGATGCTATTTGTCAATTCACATTTTATCTCAAAAAGGTATGACAGAGAAAGTGGGATGAAGTTATGTGTTGTATATTCGGATTGAACAACACTAGTTTTTCAGTATGCCAATATTTGGGTTAAATTTGTGAAGATTTTGATTACATGGTCATTCCATGCAGTTTAGTTTTTCAATTGCATACATCACTGTGTATTGAATTAACATTTAGTTTAATATAAAGAGCATAGTTGGTTTTTACATTCGCTCTTTTTACAGAAAGTACGATTTGTTTAAATAATCTGAAATCTTTCAGAAACCAAGAATATTATGATGAAAACTTTGAAGTCAAAGTCAATTTCTAGTAATCGTTTATTCAATACTTGGTCAAAGATATGAATCATGAAAGATAAAACACTTTTGAGGAATAATTGCATTAATATATTTTAAGATGCAGAATGTTACCTTTGGAAAAATTGTAATGGTCTTATTGCATTCTCATAATTTTATAGCTTGAGAATTATTTCAAAGCTGTACTTAGCTTATTCTATAAACTGAGAAAGTGTAGTGAGAAATAATACATAGGGATAAATGTACATTTTTGTGTCAACACTTTAGAATTTATTAAGCATATGAAATAGAGAGTAAACGTAAAGGTGCGTTTATTTTCTTAAATATACTTACCTGTACTTATCAATGCTACATTAATAGCTTTGACAGGGATTCATTATTTTATGTCAAATGTAAACCATGCTAGGATGTACATGTTTTCAAAACCACTTTGCATTGTTTTGAATAAGGTAACTAAGGATACTTTTCCTTTATTCTTTCTTATACAGATTGAATTGCCGGTTTCCAATCCACCTTTGTGCAAGTTATTACATGTGATGAAAATCGGTTAATACAATACTAAACCGAATACACCTGTTTGAAGACTCTTTTCTTTGAGCGTTCCACAAGTGATTTTTTTTAAACGACCAATTATATAGTTTCACCTGGATTTGGTGAGTTTCCAGTGTCTGTTTCATCGAGCGGTACTAATTGGCCGCTTGTCCCTGGCTCTGACCCTGTCTTTGGCCGTCCTTCCTGTTCTTTCCTTGCTGGTTCCAGTTAAAGTAACATGAAAAAAAAAATGAAGTCAAACAGATACCAAAAGTTTGTATCGGTTGGCCCCTTTCTATAAACCATACAACATACCTGTTACACCATAAATGAAGTACTAGGAATTACCACTGGATCAATAACCAGTGTTTTTGTTAAAAAAATTAACGTTTTCCTGAAAAAAATATAGACAGTACAACAATGCTAATAATAATAATAATAATAATAATAATGGTAACAATTTCCGAGAAATCACTTATTTGGTCATACTTTTGTGAGGTTTATTGTTCACTAATAAGTTACTTCATGTGTTATGGATTATAATTTTGGTCTGTCTGGGTAGTAAAAATGGGGAACTTGAATTGAGATTATCTTTCTGAAATAAAAGTGACCAGACGTGAACACATGGATTAAAAGTGCTCGTGAATACTGGGTATGCAATATTCCTGTAAAGCAAACTGTCTATGAGTAATGCTGAGTGGTTGACTTTGTATTAGGAAAGATCTTGTATAGTGAGACTTTGAAATCATTCCAATATCATCACAAATACTCAAATATTATCAGCAACCCCTTTCTAAAAATCACAAGCAATGAAAAGCACTAAACTATGATAAAGATACCTTCATATCTTTTTTCGACTAGCACACAAACAAATATCCAATTAATTGGATCAAGAGCCTAGAATATAGAATATGGAATCAAATGTGACTCTATTCTGTCAAAAAGAAAGAAGATATATCGCAAACTATAATGCTTTTTAATCCTGGATATTTATATCAAAAAACTAAAGTATGATAGAGAATATTGTTAGTTGATTATGATATAGTATGAACTTTTTGTTTCAGACTATTTTATCATTGTTGTTCCTGGGTTTCTTTCATCAATAAACCATCTGTTTATCTACAAGCATCAAAATATTTTCAAAAGTTCTAAGCTATTTTTAGTCATATTTGAATACTAGATCGTTTTAAAACATTACTACTTTGATATCTTTCCTTAAGGGTAAGATTTGCCTATACCAGTATTCAGATGTAAGCCAACACAGTACACGAAAACGAAATTGATATTTCAAGGCTTACATATTAAACTTATCTGAATCAGACTCCACGCAAACGGAAATGTGCAATCATATATACATATCGTGTCAACCGCTTACATAGTAAAGTTAGTAGGGCTACCGTTACTCCAACAACACCTGTTGCGATCACTATGCCGACAATTCCACCCAGTCCTAATCCATTATCACTTGTGCCACCTAGAGAGAGAGAGAGACTTGTTCAAACTATAAGCCTTGTCATAGGTGAATTCAACATATTTCATTTAATACAACCTACCAATTTAATAAAAACTAAGAGGACGATTCGACTGAATTTCGCTAAGGAAAATGGGCACTATAAGCCTTGTCATAGGTGAATTCAACATATTTCATTTAATACAACCTACCAACACACAAAGAGTAAGTTCCCACAGTTTTTCTATCTCAATGCCAAAGACAAAGTGCAGTCAAAATCGGAACCTGTACATGTAGCATGGCCTCATGTTATATATGACGTCTTATTTGTATTGTCCATGTACTAGGAGTGTTTTGTCATATCACTTCATCAACTGAAAGATTACATGGTTGTCAAAAATGTACACTACAAAGAAGAAGTTCGTGATTAAAATTTGCGCATGTGCAGACAAAAGGTCATTTATAGCGAGTACATTTGACCTCAATACTGTATACGCTGTCATTTTCTGAGCAACATGATGCGTGTGTCAGTATGATTTTACATGTAAAACATGGCGTCAGGGCTTACGCTTATTACTATCAATTACATATTTATTACCTTTTCTCTATTTCTCAAATCCAATTTCATAAAATTAAAAAGATCGATTTCCAAAGGCATTATTATACAAAGAAATTCATAGATTATTCATTACAGAACATTTGTTATTAAAAATATGATTATTAATTGAAGTGCCTTCAAAATCCGAAAATGTCGCCAAAATGGCTGCCTGATACATTTCTAGGAGCTTCGTCATACTAAATTATGTGAGATGCATCCATAGATTTTACACACGGAGACAAGAGGTATACCTTTACCTTGTGTGAGTTAACGTGTATTGTGTGAATGTGCTATTGCTTAATATCAAACTTATTTCATTATTCATGCACTCTTACCTTGAGTAGTACCAGCTGCTGCTGTAGTTTCCATTTTTAGATATTTCTGTGGAACTTGATCTCCGCTTTGCTCTTCTTTTCTCCCCCAGTTTACCGTGCATTTGCCTAGCCTTTGATGGTACAGAGACGAGTTACATGCTACAAGTATGTCCTTTGTTGATGTTCAGCCTCCCATCACATTCGTTACCAAATGTTTTTGCGCAGGCTTTTCAAACCATGGATATGGAACTGTGGGACTGAGCCTTTTTTAAACAATATATATTTTGGAATATCGGGGGTATTTTTCATACTTTCGGCATCATTGGTTGAAAATAGTCACAGTCCAAGGTATTAAAAAGGTGATTGTCGGTTTCATAACGGGCACATGGACCTCTCTCTCTCTCTCCCATACGCTTTCTTTCGGTGATGCTCCCACATCACTCAAAATATTAGCCTTCACTTGCTTCCTGTCTGGTTTACAAACAAGTCTCTGTCTTTACACACCCAGCTTTTCGGTCATCCTTCCCCTTGAGTACATCGGGGTTTTTTCTCATTAGAAAACCACATTATCACAAGCCGCCTTGCTTTAATTTTTAACTCTTCAAATAACTAATTGTGGAGTGCCAGGGGTGTCAAGTCTGACAGAAATGTGCGCTATTCGAGAACCCACTATTGTTATCATTATTATTCCCCCTCACCTACCCCAATCCCGCAAAAATTTCCATTTTGAATGAGAAAAGTGTTTGTTTGTTCTAAGTGCGAATTTGAATGACCGAAATACCAAGTTGAATGATGAATTTTACGGTGCAGATTTTTTTCGCTAATTTTAATGACTCTTATATCATATTGAATGAAAAAAGTCCGAAATTGACCGCAAAAACCTATACTATATTATCACATCAATAAAAGAAGTAGTACTACTAGTTGTAATAGTACTAATAGTACATGCAGTAGTGTATAATAGTAGCAATAACGATACTATTAGCATAGTAGGACATGTATTATAGGTTTTTGTGGTCAATTTCGGACTTTTTTCATTCAATTTGATATAAGAGTCATTAAAATTAGCGAAAAAAATCTGCACCGTAAAATTCATCATTCAACTTGGTATTTCGGTCATTCAAATTCGCACTTAGATCAAACAATTTAACACTTTTCTCATTCAAAATAAAAAGTCGGTTGGGAGCATTCAAATTCGCCACCATGCCGGAAAGCGTCTCTGCGAGCATTCAAATTCGCACGTGGGCATTCGAATTCGTAATAAGCCATTTCAATTTAGCATGTTTAGCCTAAGGTATTTGGACTTTTAATTAATTTACTTTGAAATAAATTGTTTTGTAGCGCGTGGTTAGGCTTCCTTTTCATTACTAAGTTCCATTCCATAGCTTTCATAATCATGGACTTAAACTCAATATCCCAACCCTTCCCAATGAAAAACACAGATACTTTTATGTAAGAAATAATTTTCCTAAATAACTTTATTAGTTATTACACCCACTGGCATATATTTAACAATATAACATTATGAAATAGATCTTCACTTGAAAGTATGAACAATAATTATTTTGTAAACTTGTTGAACCATAAATTAGAGTAAAGTAAGTCAAAAATTGCTAATATATATATATATATATTATATAGATGAGATAAACATGAATTCATTAAAAGAAGCTTATATGAATAAAAGAATACATAAAAGCTCATATGCGATTCGAAACCAATATATCAAAATTAATAAAGAATAACAACCAAATAAAATTTGTTCGACGTAAATTACGAATTCGAATGCTCAATGTGCGAAAAAGAATGCTCTGAAATGAATTTGAAAGCTGGATTAACGGTATTGCGCAATCGCATCAACTCCCGTTCTAAATTGAATGACCGTTTTACGAACTTGATGCACTTTTTGCGAATTCGAATGAAATTAGTCTAAATTGGATTGATAAAAGTACTAATACGAATGCATGAAATATTAATTTGAATGCTTAAATGCTTGTAAACGGCCAAATTCTTCTAAATTGAATGCACGTAATATGAATTTGACTGATGAACTAACGAAATTGACCGCAAAAACCTTAAAAATGGTAGAAACACTAATAATTGGCAGTAGCTGTACAAAAAGGTATAAACGGTATTATTTTTCAATGTTTCTTCTCGAATTAATATATTTTGTGGACTTTTAATTATGTCTTTATTCCTCTGTTTTAAAACTTTATATAGGCAGAAGAATTGTGGATGAACCTTAACCATGGCTGATCTATTAACGGACGAGAAACTTGATTTGGCTGATGCTTTGGCGACGGACAACAAACTGCCTAAGCTAGGTATAAAACTTGGGTTTCCGATGAACAAGGTTGACATGTAGATGAAAAGAAATAAGACAAATAACTCAGAAGGCACCTCCGCTATGCTTTTTGACTGGAAGACTAGACGGAGACCACAAAAGAAAAGCGAATTCCAGACTTGGTGCGAGCACTAATTGAATCTAAATTGGTACTCTATGCGGAGGATTTCTTCCCTGCTGAAGGTATTATGGGTTTCCATGAACATTTTCTTCATTTTCATTATTTACTCATTATTTATATATCAGTATCATTACTGATATATAATAAAAAGACAATCAGTAGAAGAACAAGAGGAAGAGGAAGAAGAAGGAGAAGAAGAAGAAGAAGAAGAAGAAGAAGAAGAAGAAGAAGAGGAAGGAGGGGATCAGGAGGAGAAAAAGGAAAATAGAATAGTACTGCAACCAGATTTCATTAAAAATAAGGTATTCTAAAAACGCATTATTTATTATCAATCGAGTTTACAAAAATTCTCTATCAAAAAGATTTTCTTTCATTTCAAAACGGCAATTAGAAGGTCAGATGGAAAGTCCTTCCACTTCAGCATCAAATATGAACTGTGCAAGCTCGTAAGTTTAATGAATTACATTCCAAACGATTAATATCAACAACAAAAAAGTGTTAAAACAGACTTGTAAAGTTGGACATTTCAATGTTAATGACAAAATATTTGTTCTGCAATAAGGCTATTACAAATTGTATATACGGTATATGCAAAAATAGGGCTACGGCAATTCCATACGTTATATATATATATATATATACAAATTATGTATACAAATTATGTATAACAATGCGCCCTCCCGGCTATTACCATAATGGCTTTATGGCAACACAAGGACTTGGGACCCTTGTTGTGCGGTATATATATATATATATATATATATATATACCAGGTACAATATGTCTTCAAATAGACAATTACCGTTGATTTAACATAGAACGTTAAAAAAAATCCTGATTTTTTTTTAGAAAACATTAAGTGGGGAGAGAAAAACTTGTTCATTTTCAATGAAAAATAATAAGACATGTATTCTTTATGGTAAAATATTGAAGATAAAGACACTGTAAATTTGGATTGAAAATTTAATTTTTCTAATTGTTCTTTTGCACTTTGTATCAATATCAATGATATATCAATGATATTGATCTATTCATTAAATATTTCTTTAAATAATGAACGGTACAATGTGTACAATATTGTGTACAATATTATTGTATTTATTTTTGTATTGTACTTTTGTAAGGAATAGAAGATTGTGCTGGGGACGTAAGAATAAAATAAATAACTAAATATACTGTAATCTAAGTATAACCAGAGTGTATGAAAAGCATGCAGTAGATGTTAAAAGGAAAAGAAAGATGTGCATTGGATGATGAGTTAATTCCATTTCCATGCATGGTAAATTGGCTGCAAGTCTGTTATATAGTGAGTATTTCATAATGTGAGATGTCATTTACTTGTGACTTATGACGCAATACGTCACATATGAATATATGAATATTTAATATAAAGATATAAACTCTGCATCAGGCTTACCTATAGATTTTGTGTTTTGACCCATAGGTTGAACCGAATTGTCACAGATACAGAGCTTACGAGATTGGCAGCTTGCCTGCCTGCGGACTTCTACAGACCAGTCGCCACATATTTAGGACTAGTGTACACTGAATATGACAACATCAGGAAACAGTATGCGTCTGTAGAAGATGCCAATTTCGAGATATTAATGAAATAGAAATTAAAACAAAATAGTGGAAAAGTGAAGGACCTCGATAATGCTTTAAATAAAGCTGATTGTGGAGGACTTTCGAATAAAATAAATGTGTAATAATAAAAGCAAAAGGAGCATGCAGAATTGCTTTGTTATACTGGATTTATGAGATTTTAGTAAATGACAAATATAATGTCTACTCTCTAGATTAGCGCTTATGCATTTCTAGAACCCCCTGTTTTGCATTTTTTTAATGTTTAACATGTTCTTTTTTACCCGGTGTATTTTCCTAACCGTTTTTTCTATTTCTCTTATTGTTCAATAAGTTCACAGCTGGTTCACATTCAGTTCACAGTATTGCACTATGAACACGATGACAAAGAAAGCGGACAAAATATACAGCTCCTCATTGTACCCTCCACAATTGTTCTGGTAGACAAAAGAACATCCCTTCATTGCTATTATGTAAAATAAGTAGAACAGGTGAATATGCATGTGACACCTGTTCTACATATTTTTACATAATAGCAATGAAGGGATGTTCTATTGTCTACCAGAGCAAGTGTGGAAGGTACAATGACGAGCTGTATATTTTGTCCGCTTCTTTGTTCGCCATGTTCATAGTGTTGTGTTGATGATGGGTTAAGTGATAATAGTGGGTTTGATATTTCAGTGCACTTTGAAACTCGATAAAAGCTTACAAAAGTTGTATCGTCGAAGGGGGAATATCATCCTTTTTGTATATCTCCCCCGGCATTCTTGTTGTCATGGATGACAAAACAATTTTGTGAAAAAGTCTTGTTTTCCCACGATTGCTACGGTACGGAGCATAAATTTCGAATATGACTGTCTGGTTTTGCCACGGCGGAACAATCCTCTATATCTATTTCCTTGTTGGGAATCTTAACAATGGAACCTACAAGCTTGTTAATGTGATTGTAAGACATATCTTCTGCCCAATTCCCCCAAAATCAGCTCTGGACCCAATGCTAGAACAAACCGCAGCCGTCTTAATGAAAGGAAAGCCGCAGAACATGCTGTACCAACGTTTTGTATGTTTCATCATTTGCATAACTCATTGATTAGAAATGAAATGTCACTAAAGCCCTAACTTTGAAAGTCAATAGTAAACCATTTCGTAACCCTGCATCATGGACAACATAAAGCCAGAAGCAAATGTAGGATCACTGTTTTATTAGGATATTTTCATTTTTAGTAGACTCCATATTGTCATGTATAATATGAATATTATATTTTATATTTGAGTGCTCTGTTTTATAACAAAGTTTACTGTTCGAAAAAGGAACAAGGTTTAGGTTAATCTGGGAAGGGCGGTAGGGAGGGGGGGGGGGGGGGGCAGAGCAAACCATGTTTTAGTGGGTAGCAATATTTTGTTGGACAAGCACATATTTTAATGCACCACAATACATTGATGCTGACCATTGTAACCAATGAAGTAGGCCAAACCCTGTGTAAAGATTGCTCTTGGGCGCACGGAGTTACCGCGCTAGGGTCTGGACATCTCCCATCTGGTAGCCCTCATATTAAAGCTAAATGTTAGAAAGAGATAGCATACAGATCTAAGGTTCACTTGTAAAGATCATCACAATGTCTTGAGATAAATAATTAAACACAATTTCATAGAAAATATCAAGTCCAGAACTATTTGCACTATGATATTTATCAGACATATTATTACCTTAATTGGTACGATGTTTTTAGCAACAAAAATAAAGCATAATGAAAACTATATACCAAAATCATAACTCAGAATTGCAAATTATGATTTGCATGGCAAACTGATATGTTTTATCTGCAACGGCCTGATTTCCAACGACTTGCTTGATTACAGATTTGCTTCTTAATGTAAGTTTATCCTGTGGTTCATAGGCAGATCTGAGGTGATTCATTTGGAATCGAATCAAATAACTGGAAAGTGCCATTTATTGTACATTTTATGCAAACTTGAGCCATGGTTTAAAATATAGAAGTTTCGTCGTTGAGTGGTTTATATGAACACTCGACTGGTGGATGCAAAGGCCAGGGGTTCGTGTCCCGACACGTCATCATTTGATGAGACATATTATTTAAATTGGCACCGTCAACTCAAAGTGATAAGTAAGTTCCTGGTAGAATTCATATGGCTCCAAATGCACGATGATATGTTTGAGGAAATAATTGGTTAAAAGCCAAGGATAAAACCCCCTCTTTGGGAGCCCATAGCAGGCAATAAAATATGCGCTATACAAAAACCGAATACAATAGCTGTAATTCTATTATTCTGTCATAATTGTACTCATTGTTAAAGTGTGTTCATCCACGCTTGTACCAAAACTATTAATGCTACCACAATATGAATGTTTTGACAAACACGGGGAAAACCCGCTTTTATACATCATGTACATGTACACCGTGCGATGAACATCCCATTGACCTTTATACTATACATCATAAAATGCCGCCGCGTCTCTTTTGAATTGAGCCTAATATAATAACAGATTATGACTCTCGAACACACTGTGTGCGTTTAATAAGAGAGAAAATTCCATTTATGCCCTTTTTCGTCTTTTTATACGGTGAAGATTTCGTAATATACTGAAATAAATTACTACTATACCATGTAAACTGAGAAAAGTGCATAATTATCTTTTATTTATCATATCATATTTGACACTTGGTAACATTAGAATCAGTAGATAATGCATACGTAAAGGTATATCCCAGGAAATTACTGTGGTACAGAACTTTAACCTTAAAATTACCCGAAGGAAAGTTATCTTTATTTGAAATATCTTGTTTTGCTATACCACTACGCCCCCATCGCTCTCTTTCTATCCAACTGTTTCCCTCGTCCGGTGCAGTATTTTCCTTTCCAAAATTTTCTCTCAGTGCAGTTTTCGTAACGTAATATATCGACTATCTCACCTTTGTTTCTACCATGAGGTTGCATGTACCAGAATTATAGTACATGGGGGGGGGGGGGGGGGGGGGGGGGCTTTTAGACGCCTCTGAAATATCTATTGTAAACCGTATCCGGACACCTACCCCCTGGACAACCACCCCCCGGATAACCACCCCTAGGATAACCACCCTCTAGGACAACTACTCCCTAGGACAACTACCCCCTAGGGCAAGCACCCTCTAGGACGACTACCCCCTAGGACAAGTACCCCCCGGATAACTACCCCCCCCCCCCCCCAGACAACTACCCCCTAGGACAACCACCCTCTAGGACAACTACCCCCCGATAACTACGCCCCAGGCAACTACCCCAAGGACAACTACCCCCCGGACAACCACCCCCTAGGACAACTACCCCCAGGACAACTACCCCCGGACAACTACCCCCCGGACAACCACCTCCTAGGACAACTACCCCCAGGACAACTACGCCCTGGACAACCACCCCCAGACAACTACCCCCATGACAACTACCCCCGGACAACCACCCCCTGGACAGCTACCCCCCTAGGGCAACCACCCTCTAGGACAATTACCCCAGACGCGTATTTTTTCCTGTCAGGATTTGCGCCACTGACAAGAGAGGGCAGTATTTGAGCGTCAAAAAGCCCCGTTTTGGAGACTTTGAGAGAGAGAGAGACTACAACTTTAAGACTTGTAATTTTCTCTCAGTTTCACCTTACTTTATTTCAGCAAAAGAAAATTTTGTCAATGATACTTTCCTAAATTCTAACACCCCTTAGCCTGCCGAGAATCGAACTCGTGATTCCTTCATGACGAGCACAACTGCGTGACTGGTTCGCTCATTTTATTATATCCCTACAATTTGTTTTTCATGAATATTCATACCGACTAGTCTTGACGGAATAAACCGTATTGTCACCCCTCTTGACGCTCAAATACTGCCCTCTCTCGTCGGGTGGCTCAAGTCCTGACAGAAAAAAATATAGCCCCCCCGGACAACTACCCCAGGACAACCACCCTCTAGGAAAAGTACCCCAAATTGGACTTAACATCACATTGAACAAGATTGTGCTCATTCGCTACGCTCGCTCGCCAAAATGGAAGGAAAGAGAAGAGGATAGATGGAAGTTAAAACAAAGAAATAAAAAAGGAAAGAGAAGAAGATAAATGCAAGGAAAACATATCCTGTCCACTATCCTAATGTATTTCTTTGTATTTCCTTCCATACATCCTCTTCTCATTCCTTATGTATTTCTATGTTTTTCCTTCCATCTATCCTCTCCCTTTCCTTATTTCTTTCTTTTGTTTTACCTCCAATCTATCCTATTCTCTTTCCTCATGCATTTCTTTGTTTTTTCTTTCCATCTACAGTGGAAACTCAGTATCAAGAGGTCTGATATAACAATATTCCTGACATGACAAGGTAATAATATTCCGGACCATGCTCTTTATAATCTCTTGTTTTTTAATCCTGATATAACGAGATTCCTCCTATAACTCCTATACATTTTTCGCGAAATTGCCTACACTACGGTGTAAAACGAAAACACCCCCCCCCCCCCCCCCCGATAACTACCCTTTAGGGCATCCCCCCTTAGGACATCTTCTTGACAAATATCACCTAAGGTAACTACCACCGGGACATTAACGACTTAGGGTAATTATTAATCGGACAACAACCAACATACTCTCACCCATGGCATGTAGGTCAACTATCCCAGGATATAATAAAATGAGCGAACCAGTCACGCAGTTCCTTGTGTGGCGCATTCGGATTCACGTTGTGCTCGTCATGAAGGAATCACGAGTTTCGGCAGGCTAAAGGGTGTTAGAATTTAGGAAAGTATCATTGACAAAATTTTCTTTTGCTGAAATAAAGTAAGCTGAAACTGAGAGAAAATTACAAGCCTTAAAGGAGAATTAACCTCAAACAATAAAGACGATAGTGTTCAAAGGTGATTTTATTCCTACTTGTTAGACTATATGGCTTCGCGTCAAAATATACGAGATCGATACGAATCAAGATTTTCTGAGCAAAATTTATCATCTGCTAGCAAGATGTATCGTCTGCTAGCAATACATGGGGGCTGCCATTTTTTTTATGTGTATAAGAAGACTTTCTTAATCCAAATGCCCAATTGCCTTTTTCAAAATTAAAAACCCATTTGAGATTAAAAATATAGAATAGATATGTCAATTTATTTTTAAACTGAAGAATTCCTTATATATTTCTGTTGAAAAGCGATATTCGCTTTAATAGAAATCTATTTTCTCGATACTGGACGTATGGGACGGAGCAAATTAATTCAAATTTTATGGATGCTTCTTCCATGAGCATCTATAGCGGCAAACTATGCATTCACCTGCTTTCGGATAATGGGACTTGAAAAGTCAGAATGCATGCTGCATATATTATGTTCTGCTCTGTTTGGCAAACCCAAGAAAATAGATTTTTGTTAAGCAAAACCAGACAATTTAAAAGTATCATTATAAAGATTTAATTTGTATAATACATGTAAACACCCACTTTATATTTTTCGTCACAGATGGGATTTTAGGTAATGAAGAAAATCAATTTAGGTCTTGGATTCAAAATATCTTCCTGACTGGAACATTTCTCAATGGTTCATGTACAATTCCAAATCAGCAAGAAAATGGCAGCCCCCATGTAAATGAGTAGGAGACGATACCGGGTGTTGGAATATCTTTATTTATACCCTTTTCTGATATCTTATTAGAAAATGATTTAGGCCAATAAGTAGGAATATATTACACCTTCCAATATAAATAAATTTGTAATCAGGGGTTAATTCTCCTTTAAAGTTGTAGTCTCTCTCTCTCTAAAAGTCTCCAAAACGGGGCTTTTTGATGCTCAAATACTGCCCTCTCTTGCCAGGAAAAAATACGCGTCTGGGGTAATTGTCCTAGAGGTCGGTTGCCCTAGGGGGTGGTTGTCTGGGGGTAGTTGTCCAGGGGATGGTTGTCCGGGGGTAGTTGTCATGGGGGTAGTTGTCCTAGGGGTTAGTTGTCCTAGGGGAATTAGTTAATAAGGTTGAGAATTTATCAATCCGTCGGTCAATTGAATCTGGTGTCGCCGAAACCACTAACCCGTCTCCGTGGTCTAGTGGTTAAGGCATTGGCGTTCTAAGCCAACGACCCGGGTTCGATTCCCGGCGGAGACATTTTTTCAGCCTTTGCAAAAATTTCAAAAAGGGAGGACAGCTCTGGGGAACTTTGATTGAGCTACGCAACTTTATTCTCGCATTTCATTCACTTTGTATTTATTTCCACGAGAATTGCCAAAGCTGTTGTATATGTTATTTCCTTACAGTTATATATATATGTTAGGTTTGGTGTTGTACATTTTCTTCTTCTTCAAATTTATATTGTATAAGTATTCGTACAGAATATGGATAATTACTATAATATATATATATATATATATATATATATGTATATATATATATATATATATATATATATATATACATAGCCTCCGACCACAGTTTCACAAAGTGGACTTGTCTCACAAGGCTTTATTTGCAGTTCTCCTGTTTCATATTTCTCATATTTCACTACAGGCTAACTTATACTCATATTTAATTTTTTTGTTAATGAATGTAAATATCAAATATATGTTTGTCACGTACAAATGTTTTTACATTTTAGAAATTAAATGAATAAATGAACTGAACTGAACTGAACTTAGGTTTAAAGGTCTGGAACTGCCATTCGTTTTATTTCAGCGCAATATGAAATGTAACATTCATTAATTTATAGTAAACATAACAACAGAACAATTTGTGTAATGTAATATCACACAAAGATAAACAATAATTTACTTATACACATTGAAAGCATAAAAAAGTCCTGATATTTTGCAACTTTGCCATATCACTTTTGATTTTGAATTTCCCCTCTTTTCCCGATTTCTTGCTCATTGATCATGTATGACGAAGTGTAATTGAATGAAAAATGGTTATTCTATTGTGCTCATTAGACCAGAAAAAAAACATGTACAGCTGCTTCGGGAAATACATAAACATTTCGATTGGGGATTCCCACAGACTATAAAATTGGCGCCTTTCAGTTACACAAAACATGTTCATTGTCTGGACTGAATCAGATGTTATGTTAAAGCTCGCCTGAATGTTTGTAAGACCATGAAGACAGACCCCAAATTATAGTCGGTATACTGCAACTGTGAAGGCTAAAAAAGGAATTTCTCTCAACTTGGCCAATGTTAACGGTTAATAGGCATTGTGCCTATAGTGAAACGGAGTGAATCTGGGCCCATATTCATAAAACCTTACTAGGCCTAGTTGGCAACTAGCCATGTACCATGTGTAATGTAGCCTATGTAATTAGTTGACAACTAATAGGCCTAGTAGGGTTTAATGAATATGATCTTTGGTGAATAGGGACATAGATTGGAAGAGGGGTCTGGAACGAAGTTTCTCAGTTAAGATCAACACCCATATCAGTTTCATCTTTTCATGAACAAAAGATGAATTTCCCCCTATATACCGTTTCAGGGTAGCAAAAGAACGATGAACGCCACCCCAAACTCCTTATATATATATATATATATATATATATATATGTGTGTGTGTGTGTGTGTGTGTGCGTTTGTTTAGCATTATGTCCGAGGACATTTTCGGACAGAGAACAAACAAAAAATCATGACAACAATGGTCCTCGGAAGCCGGACAATAGTCCTCGAACGTCGAACAATGAATTTATGCCTTATTCCGTCGACTGTCCGAGGACGAGTAACAATAGAGGAACAATAGTTGTCCTCGGAAGTAAAGCCATGTAAACGTGTATGTGTATGTGTGTGTGAGTGTATGGGCGTGTGTGTATAAGTAAAACATGTTGATTCCACCATGAGGTTGCAGGTACCAGAAAATTGCATACCACAGACTACAAAATGTATTTGTGCTCTTTGTAAGATTTGCTACATATATCAATCTGATTTAAATTTGAATTGCACTCAGAGTGCCAAACATCATTTTCAGCTGCTTTAATAACATGGGGGCGGGGTATAAATGCAACCTCTATTTCCCAAATATAGGTAGCATTCTTTTTGGGCGCCCGTGATATACAAATGTTTTAAACATTTCATTGTGAATGGAATGCCTGATTTTCCCAAATTTTTGGCAAAGAACCAATTTTCAAGTGCAGTGTAAGCTTTCTCATTTTCATTTGTTAGTTTGATGCGGCTTTTGTACTATGGCATCTGTGTTCAGAGTCTGTGCATATTATTGTATCAAATGCCCAGGTTTCTCCCTTTTGTTACTTGAAACAGGCAGAAAAAACATCCAGTTGCTTTCAAGATCACATTCAGATCCGGACCCATGTATATCTATCATTGTGTGTGAAAAAATCGAGAAACTTAGCATCCACTATAGCAAAAACGAACAAGAGAGAAGGACAGATGTATCTAGAGGAAGAGGATTAGGGAGGGAAACGCTTCAGAAAGTAAAGAGGGGTAGTCAGGATATCAGAAATTATGAGCTGAAAAGAGGGATAAAAGAGGAAAAAGAATGCAGTTGAAAGGTGACAGACTAGAAAAGAGATATGAGTACAAGAGAATAATGGTGGAACAATGGTGGAACGAAAGAAAACGAAGAGAACAATGGACGACATGAGAGAGAATTCGACCGAGAAAGAGGGAGGGATATAGAGAGAGAGAAAGAGAGAGAAAGCCACAGAGAGAGAAAAAATAGAGTTGAGAGGATCATACCATTGACAAAATGATATAGAAACATGACTGCACAAATTCATGGATGCACAAACCATTTATTATAGCAGTTTACCTTCAGATAATATAGGTATTGATTTTTCTTTTTTACTTTGACATCTGTTGGTTGAATAATGTTTATATAAAGTTCCGAGACAGACAAACATACTGAGTCATTCATATTCTCTCAAAACAATTTATATTTTAACATGAACTGTTACAAATGTCCAACATCTGGTCATTTATGCTTTCAGAGATTTACTTTGATCATTTTTACCTTTTTAATGATGCAATTAACTTTTCTATTCACAAGTTATATCTCGCTCAGACAAAGAAGTATCATACTAAAAACAAAAAACCAAGAAAAGCACACCACATTATATGTTCCTATATAAAATAAACAGTGATAACCTTTTTTTTAGATGCTGTTGTTTTGGAAAATTCTTTATATATTCGTAAAAAGCACAATTACCAAGATCTTATGATAGATCATTTTTATTAATCACAGCCTAATTTAAAAAAACAAAAAAACAAACGAAACAAAACAAAGATCATCATTTGTCTTCAATACAGTTTGGAAAATTGAATTAATTATTTCAAAAGAGTTACAAAAACTGAACATTAAAATGAAATCTCGTATTAGACACGGTAATGTATTATTATGATTTATATTTCATTTCATTTCCATTTTTTGTCATAAAAGGAACACCATTTTTTAAAACAATTTCGTCTTTTATTTTGAGCACAATAAAAGCATGTAACAAATCTCTGACCCCTCTTCTTTTTTTGATGTATAACTCATGACAATTGGTGAATGATAAGTAGTCTATTCAATAGTTTGCAAATGAGATGTTCCTGGCTGTTCTTGCTCATTATGTACCCCGGGGGGGGGGGGGGTATGTCTCATTCAGGCCTGTACGGCATCCGCGTCCATTAAAACGAGTAAAAAGGGTTGCTTTTTCACCACCAGACGGGTAACACGGGATCTCGTTTAGGGTATCAAAAACAGGAAAATTCAGAAAAATGGTATCAAATTCACTAGAAGCGGTGATAAAAGATCCTTGAAAATGGTAGGAAAATTGACAGTAGTAGTCAGTAGCCGGTCAGGAGCAGCTCATCTGAAAATCTTCCTGTGGATATTTTTTATGAATCCAAAGAGGTTCTTTCCCATTCTTTCAATGAAAACGTAATTCTGTAATGTGTTCCAAAGTAAATATTTGTCTTTAACTCTTCTTTTTTGGCCAAAAAAGGGTCAAGAAGAACCATTCCTCGAAGAGGGTGTACAATACTATGCAAAATCTTTAAAAATCCCTGTAAGGGATATAAAATTCAGACATTTTTGGCAGGTTTCCCTGAATAGGGTATCAGAAACCTCTCGACCGAAATCCTCGTTTAGGGTGCTTTTCAGAAAGTCATGGACGCAGATGCCCTACAGGCGTGAATGAGACATACCCCTCCCCCCCCCCCCCCCCCCCCCCCCACCGGGATTATGTATTCATAGACAGGCAGAACTGGAAATAAAATAGCGCGCTTTTTGGGGACCTGCGGATTGGCTGATTTGATTTTGATTATAAACTAGAAATATCACTGAAGATGATGATTAATACCCCCGCCCCGTGACAACAGCCTTTCTTGACTTTTGGTCGAAAACTGAGGAAGTAGTTCGATCCGCAAGATTTTTCCCTGATTTACTGCCATAGATATGCCGTTTCCATGGCAACGCAGCTTCCGACACATCAAAAAAACATGTCTTGCACATCTTCCCAGTAAGACCAATGTGTGTACCAAATTTCATGACTTTAGGGTGCTTTTCAGAAAGTCATGGACGCAGATGCCGTACAGGCGTGAATGAGACATACCCATATCAGAAACCTCTCGACCGAAATCCTCGTTTAAGGTGCTTTTCAGAAAGTCATGGACGCAGATGCCGTACAGGCGTGAATGAGACATACCCCTCCCCCCCCCCCCCCCCCCCCACCGGGATTATGTATTCATAGACAGGCAGAACTGGAAATAAAATAGCGCGCTTTTTGGGGACCTGCGGATTGGCTTATTTGATTTTGATTATATATCAACGTAAACTAGAAATATCACTGAAGATGATGATTAATACCCCCGCCCCGTGACAACAGCCTTTCTTGACTTTTGGTCGAAAACTGAGGAAGTAGTTCGATCCGCAAGATTTTTCCCTGATTTACTGCCATAGATATGCCGTTTCCATGGCAACGCAGCTTCCGACACATCAAAAAAAAATATGTCTTGCACATCTTCCCAGTAAGACCAATGTGTGTACCAAATTTCATGACTTTCGGTCAAAAACTGAGGAAGTAGTTTGATCCGCAATGTGTTTCCTTGATTTTCTGCCATAAATATGCCGTTAC
This sequence comes from Heliocidaris erythrogramma, assembly GCA_025617745.1. NCBI lineage: Eukaryota > Metazoa > Echinodermata > Echinoidea > Camarodonta > Echinometridae > Heliocidaris > Heliocidaris erythrogramma. The sequence goes on along the minus strand of CM046854.1, from coordinate 37,510,963 downwards.
CATGGCAACGCAGATTCCGACTCATCCGAAAAATATGTCTTGCACATCTTCCCATCAAGACCAATGTGTGTACCAAATTTCATGACTTTCGGTCAAAAACTGAGGAAGTAGTTCGATCCGCAAGGTGTTTCCTTGATTTTCTGCCATAAATTTGCCGTTACCATGGCAACGCAGATTCCGACTCATCCGAAAAATATGTCTTGCACATCTTCCCACCAAGACCAATGTGTGTACCAAATTTCATGACTTTCGGTCAAAAACTGAAGAAGTAGTTCGATCCGCAAGATTTGCAACGGACCGACCGACCGCCCGACCGACCGCCCGCCCGCCCAACCATCGACTGATTCCTATATTTATTTATTTTATCTATTTATTTATTTATTTGATTCCTGCATGTTTCGCAATAATCAGTTTCATACATACAAACTTTGAAAATAGAAACACACAGAGGTTTGGCAATATAAGCTGCACGCTTGAAGTTTTGCCATACCTAACATCTTACATATTTCATACATTCTTAAAAGTAAACATAGATTAATAGATTAAATACAACAACAAAAAAGTGCAAATATAATACACTATATACAGATACAAATACATATAAAGAATAAGATTGAAATCTCTACAGTACGTTCTAGAGCAAGAAAAATGTAGACATGATAAAAGGTGCAGTCCATCCATACTGAAGGAGAAACAGAGAGAAAAGAGAGAGAGATGAAAACGTAAGACAAGCAAGACCAAAGCAAGACTAGGGACCAATCCTGCTTAAGCAGACGACGTCCTATAATGAATGAACGTAATTGCAATGCAATTATTTATCAAATTATAAAGAGTTTTGTATATTTAAACATGACCTTATTTCACACCATTCTAAAAGGGAAAGTGAAACTGATTCTGATAACTAAAACCGTTTGATTGTAAATACACAGGAGAAGGGTCAATGATCAATGAAATAAACCCCACTTTCAAATTGAAAAGCCCTCCAAATAATAGCACGGATGGTATTCGTTCCCTCTTGAAACGCCGAACATGCCCCGGTGCAAGCAGCTGAAAATACAATGGCGTCTTATTTTGTTTACAAGTGACTGATTCCTTTATTTTTTTAACGCTGCATTTTTCATCAAAATAATACCATACACGAAGTTAAGAGTGAGGCAACAGACTAACATTAAGACTGACGCTAGTCAAGTAAGAAAAATAAGTGAAGAGGAGAAGACAAAACAGGCACTGAAAAATGTGTAAGATGTTATGGGACATCGTCTGCTTAGACAGGGCTGGTAACTGGTGTGTCGTCAAACATCTCAGCAGCGGCAGCGTTCGAGGAGCTCTTCAGCTGCTATATCGGGGGCTGAATTTTACCGTTTTATAATTGATAATAATCATTACTTCAAATGTTTCCAAGCGTTGAATTTGGATAACCTTGTTTAATTTATGCCATCTATGCAATAATAAGTATTAAGCCAATATTTATTTTGATGGAATTTTCTTGTAATGTGATCTTTAAGAATTGAGATATTTCTTCATTTTCCCTTTCTTTTCTCTCTCTCTTTCTCTATTTTGCTTTTTTTGCGCCCCCTCCAAGTGCCCCCGGGGCACGTGAAAGTGACCCCCTGCCCAACCCCCCCCCCCCTTAGATACGCCACTGCAACCACGTGGTACTGTCTGGCCATCCAAATCAGTAAACTGGTATGGAGTGCATAACAGAATTTGAAGAGGTGCGATGGCTCAGTTTTAGGCCAAGTCCACCCTAACAAAAAGTTGATTTGAATAAATAGAGAAAAAATCCAACAAGCATAACACTGGAAATTTTATCAAAATAGGATGTAAAATAAGAAAGTTATGGTATTTTAAAGACAGGCCATGATCGACTTGCTTCTATCACCCACTCGTGACTATCCACCGCTCACTCGCTGCTAAAACAATAATTACTGCGCCACACACGGTGACCCGAGTATAATTGCTATTGAAGTTTGTCCACAGGGGTCATATCATGCGAAGTTGCGAGTGAAGATAGCAGCGAGTGAAGCAGCGATTGCGTTCACGTTACAAATAGTCACAAGCGCGGTGGGTGGTCTACCGCAAAGCATCGATGCTTTGTCGCTGGATCCTGAGATTTACTCCTGCCAAACTCGCTGCCAGAATAGTTTCGAAACCTAGCTCCAACTCGCTTCTATCTCATGACTATCTGCGTTCAGACAGCGTTTGGTCTTAAAACTATCTGGTCATGACCAAAATCGTCTCGAAACCTAGATAGCATCGATGGTATCACTCTACGTGTGAACGTACCTTCTGAATTCCTTTTTGCTGGATTTCGAGCTTGACACTCCCAGTCTATGCGATTCATTTAGCTTAACGGGCCGGCCGCCGGGATTACACTACTAGACTAAGTGTACAGGAGGACTCTCGGTTCGTGTATAAGTAAGCATATTTCAGCAGCTTCTCATTATACTTGCTGTGGCAGTCACATCATAACATAGAGCTCCTGTCTTCGACTGAGATCCAGATCCCATCAACATGATGATTGCACGGTATTTCCTACTCACCCTAGGTAATATACAGTGATTCTCTTTAAAACAAATTTATTAAAGGTTTGCTAAATTTCACTGTCTTAAAATTTGGATTCAAGCATTAGGTTAAAGGGATACTCAACCGCAAATTGTGGACGTTTTAATGCCGCGAGAGGGCACCGTGGTCGTTACCTGCTCATGCCGTTGCCCCTCGGGGCGCAAACCTCGGATAGACTGGTCGCCGCACAAACATGTACGCTCCACCTGAGCTCGAGCTCTCGTGCGAGATTCGGTCGGCTTCGTGCAGTCGATGTAATCCCACTTAGTCCAACGGACGCGTTCGACGCACAAACTTTGTGTACGAGTGAATGGAGCTTACGCAATCCTGACTTTCCCCACAGCCACCCGGTGGCGTATCCCTTTACGGAAGATCGCCCGATGTACAAAGAGTGTATAGGGTTGCCATTCTACATTAGGTTGGTCATTTCCCTATTACTGTCAGTAAACATTTACAACAAATTCAATTCATTCTTTTACCCTTTTTCGGTATTTTTTCGGTAGTTTCGTTCCTAAGTATATATTATGTACATAAATGCAACTATAAGTTCTGAGAAGAAGAAGGATCATTATATATATTTAATTTTGCATTATCGATTCATAGTCAAAATAAACACAACTTTATTAAAAAGTTCCCCCTAAAACAAATCTCTGTAATTTATGTATCAGGAACCTTTGAAGAAATCTGAATACAGAGACATGTAGCTATACTTCTAAGTGACCTTTCATTTGAAATTCCGGGGAAATAATTTTTTTCATGCTTCAGTGACCACGCCCTAAATTCGAAATGGCCACTTTTTAAAGTTCACAAGTCCAATGTCATAACTCTGATTCAATGTTATTGAAAAATATTTGAAATTTGGGGCATCAGAGGGCATGCAACATAATTTGTATGTGCTCCGTAACATTCCAAATGACCTGTCCGCAAAATTTCACGGTTAAATGAGCACGGGATGAAAATTGCCCAAACTGCCGTGCTGACATCTTTCCCGTAGTAAATTTTATCTTATGCTATTGAATTCATGTTTTGAAAGGTGTTTTCGACTTTTCCAAACAATATCCATTAATTCAAGGTTAAATGAGCACATAATAAAAACAAAAAAATTACCACCATGCAGTAAGTATTCCTGTGATTTTGTGCTCTAAAATCATCTGAATAACATTTTTTTCCCCATTATGTTTAAAACCGGTGTACATGTATCAATGATCCTATGGCATTTCATTCAAAATTTCACGCTTCAATGAGCACGTGGGGCTGAATCCTCATTGAATAATTCTATCAAAATGCATGATGAAAGTATACGATCGCTGCCCTAAACATCAAATTGAATGCTAATAGACCTCTTTTCTAATTTTATACATACTTCTTGAAGAAAAGTTTCTCTTGACGACTCAAACGCTTGCCGGACCTAGCAACAACCAATGTATGCAATATGGATTCCATCCATAGAGTTGACATAATGTACAGCAAGTGCACTAAATAGTTGGTAACTAGGGGTTATGGAGAAAGACATGCGTGAATTGAAATACATTATTTAACAGTTCTTTGTTTAGGCAGTTGAACATTAAACTTGACGAGGATTCAAATTTACATGAAATGGAGCGACTGTGCATCAATTTGGCTGCTGTTGTGATGCATTTTGACAGGCAAAAGTTACATAATATATTGAAGTTTGCGATATTTTGTTAAATTCCTTTTACGAAAACTGTGGTACTCCTAAACCAGCCGTAGACCTATATGGAAGGAAAACATGGAAAGGTACGAGGACTGCATACTTGATAAAGTATTCAATGAAATAGATGTGGACAATGATGACAAGCTGAATTTTGGAGGGAAGGTAACGTCATTTATATGCCTAAATACTGTAGCCGGGTTATGATTCATAACTTATGATATACCTGGGCCTCGTTTCATAAAACTTTTTATCAATGACAAGTTACAATAATTGTTATAAGCTACTGAAATCCTTGAATCTGATTGGGTGAGAGCAAATTTGTCGTAGAAATGGGGCAGTTGATAACAAGTTTTATGAAACGGGGCCCTGGCCCGTTTGAATACCTGTTATACAATGTGATGGAAGTTTGATCAAGGACCAAAGCGACGAATTTTTTTCAGCCCGATTTGTTATGTTTTGAAGATAAACTTGATGTCATGTTCATTTATGTTACATTGATTTGAAATGGTATATTGTTTGACTATCCATATTTATTTAAACGGATAGCCTTTTCTAACGAAAAGAAAAACGAATTAACTTAATTTCAATATTTTTGTTTTATAATTGGTCTGCACGCAAGAAACGTTGTATTAAAATTAATGTATTTCACATTTCTCTTGATTCGGTTGGCCAAACCTGTAATTACAAACAAAATATCTGTCAAAGTGTTTTTTAATTTTATTTTCGATTCCCTATTTATTTTTTTCCTTTGCCTGTATGCTTCTAATCAGCTATCATTTCTTAAAGTTTATGTCGAGTTCTGCCAACTGGTCATAAATTTTTGATCAACCTTCGCACTTAACATCTTAATATCTTTAAGATTCTTCCCAACCCTCCATTGGGTCTATTCTCTCCCTCTCTTCTATCTGCTTCTTCGTGAATACATCTCTTCTCCGTACTCACTTTATGTTGCACCTCCATGCTTGCCCCTTTCCCCTCTTCCTCCCTCTTTTTTTTTCTCTCTCTTTCCTTTTTTCTTTTTTCCCCTCCAATTAAGCTCAGCGGTCTAGGAATGTTATCTTTTTCTTTGTTTGTATGTAGTTATTTTCTTTTTATATATGTATTATACCATGTTATGTATTATGTTACTAAGGGCACCCTCGCCTCAAGCTTTTGCTTTTAGAGGTGTGTCCTCCAACTATGTATGTACCACATGAATGTGTATTATGTCGTATTTTTGTTAAAAACACATCTACACCATTTCGCTCTTTTATTACTTTGTACACCTATATTGAAAAGTTGGAAATAAATGTCCTGAAATTGACATTGAATTGAATACTTTATATAGGCCCCCTGAAACCTTCTTATTCATCTATAAACAGATTTAAAAAAAAAGAATCGTACAACCTTTTTACATGTTATACTCATAGCATTACTTAACATGCATACGTTACAATATCGAGACTCGTCTAATCATCAGTCATTATTTTTTTTAATATATACATTTAATCGTTGCTCAATGTAAATTAATTACCATTTGTCCTGTTTTGTAATTAAAGTCTATATTTCTACACATGTCTTTGTGTTTAGTCTTCTGTATTTTCTAACACAAGTTTACTTTAATTTCCTAAATAGGTTTTGTCTCTCTCGCTACATTATCTTCCGCTCTTCCTTCGCTCACTTCATGTACATTTCACGCTCTTTATCATTCGTTCCCATTCTTCTCTTTTATGTTACTTTCTCTCCCAGGACTGGTAATGACAATAAAACAAACACAGCCACTCAAAGAATGCAGAAATACACTTGAAATAAATTATTAAAGTGTACACTGAGATTATTTTAAGAATTGTATGCCACATTTATTGCCTGAGAAATGATTATCCTTATCTATTTCATTTCATATTAAGGCCACACGAATGATTTATAATGATGTCTACACATTTCGTAACTGTCTTTACGTATTTTTTTGTGGACATGTATCACAAAAAACATTCAGCATTTAAAGGGTATTAATTACAAAAAACATATTTCTCGAAAAAAACATTTGCCGTTGAAAAAAATTCACCCTGCTTGATAAAAGCGGAAAATATGAGAAAACGATTAATTAATGAAAGTCTGAGAAAATTCTATAAGAAATAAAAAAAGTTATGATTTTGGAAGTTGTCTTCAATCAAACACTGAATGGAAACACTATTACGTATCTCGGAGGTCCTCTCCCGTTTGCCTTATACAGAAAATTTAATAAATTCATAGATTTGTTTCATACAGGATTTGTCTAAAACATATGTGCAATGACTATAATTATCTAGGGTGCATGTATAATTAGATATTTTCTTGAGAGAATGATTTGTCTTAGTACAGGGCAGATGGGAGACGACCTCGAAAAATACGTCACGGAGCTGGTAATTTGTGTTAGATTTATTACAACTTCATAAATTCATAATTTTCTATTATATTGGAATTTTTTAAAACTTTGATTGATCTGTTTAATCTGCTTCCTTTAAAATCAACTTAATATCAGGGGGACTATCCTGTTGATCATGTCAATTAAACAAGAGATATCCGTCATGCTTCTCATGACATGCATGAGAAGTGATCTGACGCTTCAACTTTAATACAACCTTTTCCCCAGAAGAACATTCAGAACAATTGCCCTTATATTTTGATTCGGTTCCATAATCTTTAAAAGAAGAGCCCTAAAAGCACCAAATGCATGAGCAAGAAAGGCAAAAATGTCTTTACAGACTGCGTATATTTTAGTTGGGTACCGCATGGCGTTTTATGCCTGGATGTATACAGTAGCGTATCTAGGAATTCTGGCGCCCTGGGCAAATTATCAAATCCGTACCCCCCCCCCCCCCCATACCCAAACTCAGATTAATGATCATTTTTAATTTAGAAATGATGGCACTACGTACGTGAAAATGAGTTTTGATACACATAACCCAGGGTTGCTGGCCCAAATTTGATGAGTTATTATAGCGAGGGAGCAACGCGACCGAGCGGCAGATTTTTTGGGGGGCTTTTCACCCCTCAAATTTAAATTTCTAATGTATTTTACCCTTAAAAAAACAATCCAAGGGAATAGGCCTACAGCGACCTAGCAATAGATTTCTTTTGAAATTTTGAACATTTCTATTTTGGGGCCGCAAAATGAATCAAAACCCTGAGGAAATATATTTGAGGAGTTAAGGCAATTGCAAGGCAAATTTATGTTTATATTTATGTTCTACACTTTATATCCAATCTGGGGGCGCAAAATTTAACAAGCTCCTGCCTTACGCGGGGGGGGGGGCGAAAGCAACTAGAGTCAATTAATGGTTAACACTTTATTAAAAACGCCATTAAGGGGCGCAAAATAACTAGATTTTGAACATAATTATGCCAGGGATCAAAGCGACGGAGCTATAGAAAATGTTCGCATCTCAAACCGTATAAAACACAATTTCTGATGAATTTTGTCTTGTATTTCCCCCTTTTTCTTTCTCTCTTTTGCGTGTTTTGCGCCCCATTCAAGTGCCGCCCGGGGCACGTGCCCCCTGCCCCCCGTACATACGCCACTGAATGTATATAAACAGAAAAATCAACAATTCTTAAAATTGACAAATGCTAACTATTTCTGTCCCTATGTATTCTTTTCAGATACATGACTTACAACAGAAAATATGTAACAAGGAAACAAGTAACACGATGTTGACGATTTCAAAGATTTTGAATACGAGAGCTGATCATTAAAATACCTGTCATTAATATACAAAAACTAGCGCGCAACGTGACATTTATACTTAATACTGCAATGCAGTCTCCTTTACATACAAATAAGTACACATTTCATTCAACATAATCTAATCATGGAAACAATCCAGTTTTTACTGCTACAACACCACCATTATTCTACCATTATTCAAAATATCTACTAACCCTGCTGAGGAAAATTAATTTAATACACAGCACATACATAAATGATTACATACAGCATAGAATTTCAGGTGAAATACATTTCATCACCTATGATTACCATGCTTTGGGATGAACCTGGATCCATGGCCACCACTAGAACTATAATTTAAAAAAAAAACACCTAGAAATTTTTAATATTAATTCAAAAGCCATTATTGTCAATGTGTAAAAACGAATGTTTAATCTGAATTGATGAAAAGACTCAGTATCAAAAAGACGAGAAACAACTTCTTGGTATTTCCACTAATTTTTAAACGTAGCATCCAAGGAGTCTAAGTATAAAATCTAAATGTATTGAATAGCTATGCTATGATACGTATACAGTGTAGAGCCTACGTAACACGACCAACAAAATTACATATTTATATTATGTGTGTGTGTGCGTGTGTGTGTGTGTGGTTTTATACACAAAGTCAACGCAGGCTAAATATACTCGATTGCTAGTAATAACTAGTTTTTGTATTTAGGGATAAGTCCTCCAACATCTGCTTTTTTTAGAGCTGCATCAAGATCCTCGATGAGTTCCCCCTGCATATTCCACTCGTGTAATAGTATTTCGTAAGCAGCCGTGGTATCCATGAAATTTTGTTTTTTAATTTTTTGAATGTAGTTGAAATCAAATCCAAGGATTCCGAACAGTTCGCTGTATTTTCCATCAGGTAAAAGTTTGGCTAACTTGGTGATCTCCAATTCCGTTACCTTTCTTTTGTCTGACCTAAAAGTATATGAATATATATCAAGGAGCATGAATGCAGGCCAACGATTTAGTACTGAAAAAAGATTTTCCTAAGGACAAAGTTCAAGTATCGTGGTATCATATCTATTGTCGGGCAGCAATGTATATTCTAAAAATACGTGGTCCAGAGAAATGAAATCTGGATTTTTGTTTTAATTTATCAATATTCTTTTTAAATCACGAACAGCGATCCAATAGTCACACTGGTCTCTTTTGAAAGAAGGAGGAACACCGGGGAAGAACATTAATTATTCATTATGTCTTCATGGTCTAAAGTTAGAACTGAAGTTAGATAATTAATGTGTTCATATTCCTGTGATCTCCAAAAAGTGAGGGAGAAAATGATCCACTTTGCTTTTTCATTTGTATTATTACACATAATACGACATAAGAAAATCTGAATAATTATTGTTATATGTATTTTTATATTACAAGAATATGTGAAACTGTTAAACTAAGGAAACATGTACATCACAGCTTACCCGCTAGTGCTGGCTGAGGAGGAGGCTGTTGCTTGTTGCTGGCCTGCAAATAAAATCAACCGAGTCTGTATCTTTGAATATATTTTCCTTTCCAAAACATTATCTACATGGCAGCAATGCAGTTTCAGTCGAATACTTTATCTCTGATTCTACCATGTAGTGGCATGATACTATAGCCAAGAAGGTGTATTTCAAAGTTCACAGTTCTTTATATTCCACACATGTCTTTACATCATTGTTTTAAACAAGTACATATCGAAATGCACATAAAAATTAAGAACAAGAATTTAACATACATAAGCATAGATATAACAGAACATAATTTAAAAAGACTTGCGTGTGGATTTACAGTAATAAATCAATTGGCGTGATCTGAACAAAGTATAAAGCAAGCAGTATTGTAAAGGAAGAGGTAGTCTGCACTGTGTCCAATTCAGGGGAAAGGAAGATCCGCGACAAATAACTATTGTTCCTTACCGCTCATGAATAGAAAAATCTACTGCACATTAATTCAGTTAGTGAAGAAAAAGTGAGAGCTGACGCCGCTAATATTCACATCAGGTGAAAGAAAACAAAATCATATAGATATCCCACAACTCCGTGTTACTCAGAAGTGACAGAGAAGTGAATGAGTTCAATCCTTTGGCAATCATGCTGGTCAAGGCAAAACGCTGAAAACTGTTAACAGTTAATGTGCATATTTACACGAAACTCCTCTAAAATTTATTTTCCTTATCAGGAGATCCTTTTTTTTTCTGTGATGGAACAGAAGGCAAGATTTTGCCTCATGTTGAGAACAATCACATGCACACTGCTCGCAGCAGACACCTTGAGATTCAGCACTCTAAATTACCCGAGATAGATTCCGGCAGATTTGCATGAATTTACATAAATAGGCACTGATATTACAATTTATACTTCAATAATTTTCAACTGCTATAGCTCTGAGCTTGATTCATTACAGAGTGGATTTTGCATGAATTCGCATAACTGATATTAAGTATTATGTGATGGTTTGGAAATTTCCTACTTTGCACCAAATTGCACCAAAACTTACTCTTAGCATACTGCCTTTCCTGTGATTTGATAGTGTTGTTTCAGTACAGCCAAATATACTGATTTGCATATCGATGCCTAATTTACATATTTCGGCACCAATACCTTAAAAGGTATACACATATTTTATTGCTAAGATATATTCCGATTCAGTTGATGCATTCCGAATTAGAACTGAATACTAACTTTTGCTTATATGATACTGAGCTCTTTGGTGCACAACATTATTAATAGTGAGGTTTGCTTTAATATGAATAAATAAGCATCATTATATGGTGACAAACTCCTAGTTTCAAAGCTTGGTAACAATCATGCTCACAGGCAGCACCCATAGTTATCTTAAACTATAGCCTTTCATAATCTGATATAAGAAGTTTCATTTGAATAACCACAATAACGTATTTGCATATTGATGCAAACTTGTATAATTAATCGTCAATATTTCACATAATCATTAGGAATCATTGTCATAGAATAATTACACATTTATGGCTTGGAATATTTGCATTCAGATTCTGCAGTCCAAATTATCCTTAAATACCAACTTTTGATTGAGAGCAAACTGATGTTTGTGAATTATTGTATAAACAATATTTTTTGCATATATTTGAATAACCAAGTCCCATTACAGTGGTAAATTGCCACTTCCAAGCTTCGCAACATTCTTATTTAGATTGAATTAAGATATCACCATTCTTGCAGTTTGATATAAGCATTTTTCAGTTAAAAAGGCCAAAATGTTGGATTTGCATACATATGAATAATTTGCATCAATAATTGTGCATCAATATATCACATAATTAGGAATAAGTTCCCTAAATAAATTACGCATTTACGGCTTGGAATATACAAATGACACACCGATGCATATTGATACGTTTTGTCTCATACGTTTTTGTTTCATCAGTGGCTCCACGGCTCTGGAATTCGCTTCCGCATGATCTCCAAAACATTACTGGACTTTAAATCAGGCCTCAAAACTTACCTATTTCAGCAAGTGTTTGACAAGTAACTTTTTTATGGAGCAAGCCCCTTTGAATATTTTTTAAACAGATATATGGGGCTATACAAGTGCTGTGCATCATCATCATCATCATCATTGACCAACGGCCCCTAACATCCGATGCAAACAGTGCACGTTGTAGACAAATGAATTTCACAAAAACAGTGATGAAAAAATCCAATTCTCATTTAAACAAACAGCACATACACGGGAATAATCTTTATCCTTCATTGGACCCTGTATGTCCTTTACAATTTGAAAGTTCCCCCACCGTATCCAATCAAAAAATAAGATTTGACAACCTCACAGGGGCCTGGGAACGATTTTGTTACTGGGTGTGTCGTGTCTCTTTTAAGTCAAAAGATCTCTGACAAGCATAAAAAAAAAGGTCCCCAGCATTTCAGTGTCTCTTTTTAAGTTCAAAAATCTCTGACGAGCAAAAAAAAAAAAAAAAGCTCCGCAGTATTTCAGTGTCTCTTTCAGTGTCACCGGCTCCCAGCGCCATTGGCCACGGAACTAAGTCATAAAGGAAGCAAGCACAGCCAGGATAGAATGCCTACATTATTGTACATCAGTCCTAATTAGCTGGTCACGCCCATTTTTTCCAACCCCCACCGTACCTGTCCTATCAAAGAAGAGCATGTTTTTTAACAAGCCAAAGCATAAGCTATGAATATTCATGAGTGTAGCGTAGGCAAGTCCACTATTGCCAAAGGGTTGAAGTCATGAAGCAATCTGAACGCAATTACTATCGGCAAATATTTCTATTAATTTCCTTCCGTATTTGTTACTTCATATTGTTTTTATTTCAATATAACTTATTTTCGGTATTAGGAATCTGTAATTGATTATTTCGGATGAATCCTAGCACTAAATACTCGTATGGTTTCTCCTGGCCATATTGGAGCATGACGTCATAATTGGCCAATCTCGTAATGACGTCACAATTTCTGCTTTCGCCGCGAGAGCGAGCCAACAAGCAAAATGAGACATGTTTGTGAATTATTGTATCAGCAATGAATATTGCATAAATTTGCATAATGAGGCCTCATTACAATGATTAATTGCCACTTCCGAGGTATACAACATTCATATTCAGATTAATTACCCAAAGTTAACCTGGAATATCACCTCTCACTTGTGATTTGATATTAGCATTATAATTTAAATAGCCCCAAAATGGATTTGCATAATTAGGCATCAATGCTACGAAAAAAACAACCTGATGTATGGATTGGAAATATTCACATTCAGATGATGCAGTCCAGATCAGCCTGAAATACTAATTTTTAAACTAGAAAAGTCCATTGCCGCGCAATGCGAATGTATCCCCCGGCCATGGCAGCGATTCGAAGGTGGGGACAAAGAACCTCCCCTAATCTACAGAAAAATCGAAAGAAATCTGTCAAGAAATGTGACCTCAGAGCGCACACAAGATATCCACTAAAATATGACCTTTGACCCTATGAAAGACGGAACACTGGAGGCGGCATCACCAAAAACTGTAGAGGTCTAGAGTAATCTATGATGGACCTCCATACAAAATCTGAAAGAAAAAAAAAAAAATGAGTCCTCCAGAATGCATGCAACCAAAATATGACATTTGACCCTATCAAAAGCGGAACACTGGGGGCAGCATCAGCAAACACTAAAGATGTGTAGACCTCACTAAGACACACCTCCATATAAAATTTGAAAGAAATCCGTCAAGAAATGTGGAAGTTAGAGCTCACAAAAGACATATGACCTTTGACCCTATAAAGGACGGAACAATGAGGGCAGCATCACCAAAAAGAAAACATGTGTAGGTTACACCAAGAGACACCTTCATGCAAAATGAAATGCCGGGGGATACAATTAATAAGATGCCAGTGTTTGTGTATCATATAGGTTAAACAATGAATTATGCATAAATTTGCATAATTAGACCTCATTAGAATAATGTGCATGTTTCAAGCTTGGCAACATTAATATTTGAATTCAGCACAAAAAAAACTACCTATGTCCCCAAATTTTCAGGTGGGGCGAAAAAGTGGACCACGAAAATGAAAAACCAAGCCTATCTTTCCATGTCATCCAATGATCTCACTGTGCCAAGGGGTCAACTCCTTGACTGTGCATTGTCAATATATTATCACATACAGCGAAGCCTACTAACGTAAAGCTAATTTGTAAACCCGACCGAACCAAGGATATTTGAAGCCTTATTCAGGTGGTCATTACATTGCTAATTTAAAAAAAAAGTGGAAGAAATGTTTCAATAACTAAATGAATGAATCAATAACTTTAGAAGCATTTTATGGCTATTTTGTCAAGTCAAAGTGCAACAACCAAATCAAAATGCAACAACTCTTTACCTAATGAATGGATTCATAGAACCGATTAATGACTTTACTATACGACCTATGTACAGTCAAATTCTACTCTCTAAATATTTCAAAGAATTCATTTTGATCTCTTTCCTATCCCGATACCTATTCATTGCCCCCCCCCCCCCCCCCCCCCGCCTTCGGTACGCTAGTGCCTGCTCCTGATGGACTAGTTGATCCCAAGACTCTATAAATACATGGGTGCACAAACCATTTATTTAGCAGTTTACCATCAGATAATACAGGTACTGATTTTTATTTCCGTTGGTGGATGTTTACATACAGTAGGAAGACAGTTGAACATACTGGGTCATTCATATTCTCCAGAAAAATCTAAATTGTCACATTAACTGTTACAAATTTCCACCATCTGGTCATTTATAGAATCAGAGATGTACCTTGATAATAATTGTTACCTTTCTAATCTCGCTAATGATGAAACTAACTATTCCCTTCCTCAGTTAATGTTGCTTAAATTAAGAAGTATCAGTATAACAAGTGCATTATTCAATTCAGTTCAAATTTACATAACTTAACTTTGAGTATAATAATTTCCTTGAGGCGGAATTTTGTGTCAATTGTTCATTTCATCAATAAGTTATTAACTTGTGAAAAGAAGTAGCAAAAATATTGTCAGGATGATATTAGCACACGCATTGACCACCTACACCTGTTTGACAATGTGTAGAAGAGGAGCTTGCTCGGTTATTGTGTAATTAACACGTAAATAGACCTGTTTATTAAGTGATTCAAATTTATGGATGTTTCTTTCCTGGGGACCTAGTAACGAGGTATTCCATTAACCTGTTATTAATGAATGAACTACAATACTTGGAATCCAGTTTGCATACATTACTTGTTGCTATGTCTGGCAAGCCTCTGGCAAGCTTTCAGGTTGCCAAGAATAACCTTTGTTTCAAAAGTATGCATCAAATTTGAATCACTTAGTAAACAGGTCTATTATCAGCCTGACAGTCACATACCACAGATTCCGGAAAAGTTCGTCTATTGTGTCTTGCCAAGCAGGTGCAGATGGACAATGGTGTTTTTACATAATCCTGACACTATTTTCAATTCAATTCAGACTTTATTTCCACTCAAACATACATATAAGTAAAACAAATATGATACATTTGAAGCTTACAAATATAATGGACAATTCACAATATCGGAAAATAGCGTTGAACACGGACATAATAATTATATTACAATTTTCCTACTTTGCAGTACCAAGCACTTATTTCATTAATTCACAATATATAAAAGAAACATATAAAAATGGACATGAGTGAGGGTTGAATTAAAGAAGATGGACATCTTAGTACTTTCATTCCTTGTGTAAAGCAATAATAATTTTATTGGAGGATATAAACTAAAAACTGCTATCGGCTGGGAATTCCCACTCGGTATAACGAATGACGAATGGACGAGAGGTTCAAATTATATATTTTAGCCGTGTTGAATAGAAGGGGAGTGTATTTTTACATTCTTACCTTATACTGCAAAGTTACCTTCAACTCATTTTGAACTCATGATAACCATAAAAAAATGATATGTATTTCGTTTTGATAAACAGAGAGAGAAGGGGGGAGTACATAAAACTGATGTATTACTTAGGGTGGGTTGGGGTGAAACGGTTTGCTGTTGGCTTGGGGCATGTCACTGGAATTAAGTTTGGTTTGGTTTATTGTACTAATATTTTAAGGATTTATTTCGTAATATAATGTCACTTCCTGCTGTTCTTTCATCTTTTGGACCCCTCGGTACTAGAAAAGATGTGCTATTATGGTACAGTTGAGCAGGGCTATCCATCCGTGTCATGAATGCTCATGGTGTCATTTATGTTGTTATTAATTTTGTATGCTGATTTTACGTCTGAAAATGTAATGATATCAAATCCAATGGGCATTTTAAAAATAAATTTAGTTATCCTTGGATATTGTTCAAACAATTACTGCCAGAATACTCACTAGAAGGAAATAGATCATCGGCAAGGCGAATTTGTCCAGCTTCCTCCAAAGCAGACTTCAAAGCTGCTCGTTCCGTAGCCTCCTTTTGTTTCTTTCGCCAATCAGTGAGCATTTTAAGAGTTCCATTCCACGTTACATCCTGGGTTTTGTGGTTAGTTTCTATATACCCATGAATATCTGCCTCGTCGAAGCCAAGTTTTCTTCCTAACTCGTAAGTTTCTGATTCCTGGCGGACTTTCCTAGCAACTATATTCAAGATATCCTTGAAATCTTTGTTAGACGGTGTATAATCTGGAATGAAAAGTACATGCAATACAAAAATAAAAACTAATTTAAAAACTTACAAGAACCTGCAAACTTGTAACAATAATCATGATAAAACAAGCATGCATTAACATGATATTTACATGCAACCGTACTATAATGACATAGTAATAAAAATATATATTTGTATTTAAAAGAAGTTAAAGATGTATCTTTTGAGACCATGTTGTAATTTGTAATACTGTACTCCATGGTAATACTCTTGTACTTATCCGATAATGCATTCGATACATTTATGATATCATTTTATCTAACGTGCATGTACACTCACGATTACGTCATGGGACATGATGTAATCGTGAGTCATGGCTTCTGTATATCTTGCTTCGTTTATACAGTGTTTACTATGCTGCGCCATAGCGTTAAAAAAAAATAACAGCCCCAGATCTCCTTGCAATAAAGTCTGTTTATCCTTTCCTGTCTTGTAGAGTACCCGTGCGTCCCCGTTCGTGTGACAATCTTTGTCTACGTTCTGTAATGTTTCGCTTTTCTGTTCAGTTCCTCCCTTCCTATAGCTTCATTTTCCGTTCTTTATTTAATTCCTCTTTTCTCCCTTATATGTCTGTAAATTATTTACTAACTGGGGCCTATCCACAACAAGCCTAGCTTTACTTTAGGCCCCCTCCCCCTGTATATATATCAACGTAAATCTTGAATTACATGTACTCTCTTTATTTTCAAATTCTTTCATTAAAGATCACATTGCAAGAAAATCACAAATATGGCAATTAATGTATCACTAGAAACTGGGAAGCTTACAGATGGCAATCGCATAAGTTTTTTGTCAACTGCGTATCTGATGATTATAAAAACAACATAAATAAAAGCTCTTCTAAGCATCTGGAATATCCGAGGATTCGCCAGAAATATAGCAATGTTTTGATGTCGTCACACTAGGGATCGATCCTGCTTAAGCAGACGACGTCCTATAATGAATGAACGTAATTGCCATGCAATTATTTATCAAATTATAAAGAGTTTGGTATATTTAACATGACCTTATTTCACACCATTCTAAAAGGGAAAGTGAAACTGATTCTGATAACTAAAACCGTTTGATTGTAAATACACAGGAGAAGGGTCAATGATCAATGAAATAAACCCCATTTTCAAATTGAAAAGCCCTCCGAATAATATCACAGATTGTATTCGTTCCCTCTTGAAACGCCGAACATGCCCCGGTGCAAGCAGCTGAAAATACA
This sequence comes from Heliocidaris erythrogramma, assembly GCA_025617745.1. Lineage (NCBI taxonomy): Eukaryota > Metazoa > Echinodermata > Echinoidea > Camarodonta > Echinometridae > Heliocidaris > Heliocidaris erythrogramma. The sequence goes on along the minus strand of CM046854.1, from coordinate 37,493,642 downwards.
ATGGCGTCTTATTTTGTTTACAAGTGACTGATTCCTTTATTTTTTTAACGCTGCATTTTTCATCAAAATAATATAGGTTTTCCCGGGCAATTTTGGAACATGTGCGTTCGATTTCGTAAAATATATATTAAACTTGGCGCTGATTTTGAGAACTACGTATATCCAGGTTTCATATTTGCTAAACTAGGATTCGATTTCAGTTTATATCATTCGTTTTAGTGAAAGTGCACGACAACTCATTGATATGATTTCGAATACGTGATTAGGCTTTCGTTTTGACGTATACGTTGCCGATTATTACGAATGTGGAGTCGAATTCGCGGAAAAACTATCTTGTATTGTGACTCGGTCTGAAATGAATATTCTTTTTCATTTGTCATAATTAAAATTCATCTTCTGTATTCTAATTAAATATTCAGGCCTACAACTTTGTATGATTCATTATTATTCAAATTATATTGGCCTAATTGATCATTGGGCTTGTTTTTGTAAAGACCAACAGGCCCGGCGGAACGTTTTTCAAAGTGGTGGGGCCCAAATAAGGGGAACATTTTGGTGAGAATTTTTTGTTAAACATCTCGAGAAAAAAATTTTGCGAGACATTTGCTGCTAATCAAAACGTAATCACGTCTCTCTCTCTCAAAAAAAAAAGGAAACCATGGCAACCACCATAGCAACCATTTCTTATCATTACCATCAGATAAAAATAAAACCAATCAAACTAATTTTGTACGCAAAGGGAAATATCACATATTAACTCTGCATTGTTGGTTCTTTGTCTTAATCGTATTTTAATGGATTTCTGTATTCATAAAGTTTTCTCTCATTTTATGAGTTGGATTGTCTATCCCTCGATGACCTGTCTAGCGAGACATCGAGGCAGATATGTCTGGGAATGGTTGTACCAGACAGTGCATTTCGCGGGTGTCACCTCTCCAATGTTGAGTGCAGCCACCTCTTGGAGACGGAGTGAACTCCAGACTTGCATGTTGACTCCAGTTTGAACTGCTGCTTCTTGGTCTCCGAATCTCTCTTGCCATTCAGGTAGACCCAAAGTGCGCTTTACTCCAGCCTTGAAAGCTGAATGCGCCATTTCCGTTGGATTTAAGAATGGCGAGTATGGGGGTAGAAACTTGATGGTAAAATTACCGGCATCGCAGGGTAGCTGGGCTTTGACATGAGGACGAGCATTGTCATATATCAGATAAATGTGTTAATCACCTTCAGGGAATAACATACCACATTCGTGTACGGTTGTCGCCAAGAACTCCTCAAATGTTGCTCTTGTCACAGTCTCTGATGATATTCTGTGAGCCACAAGTCCAACCTCAGCAGAAATGGCAAACGTGACATTGACTTGCCTCCCTCTCTGGCCATGGACGACGCGTCTCGCTGGCACTCCACGAGGAGCGCGACCATAAGACCGACGAGTCCATACTTTATAGCTAGTCTCATCAATGAAAGCGGTGTGAACTCCAGACTTGCATGTTGACTCCAGTTTGAACTGCTGCTTCTTGGTCTCCGAATCTCTCTTGCCATTCAGGTAGACCCAAAGTGCGCTTTACTCCAGCCTTGAAAGCTGAATGCGCCATTTCCGTTGGATTTAAGAATGGCGAGTATGGGGGTAGAAACTTGATGGTAAAATTACCGGCATCGCAGGGTAGCTGGGCTTTGACATGAGGACGAGCATTGTCATATATCAGATAAATGTGTTAATCACCTTCAGGGAATAACATACCACATTCGTGTACGGTTGTCGCCAAGAACTCCTCAAATGTTGCTCTTGTCACAGTCTCTGATGATATTCTGTGAGCCACAAGTCCAACCTCAGCAGAAATGGCAAACGTGACATTGACTTGCCTCCCTCTCTGGCCATGGACGACGCGTCTCGCTGGCACTCCACGAGGAGCGCGACCATAAGACCGACGAGTCCATACATTATAGCCAGTCTCATCAATGAAAACGGTGTGTGCAAGAACGCCAACCTGCAGATACCAGTTGCCAAATAAAACTCGGGCAGCGGCGAATTTCTCTGCTCTGGAACATTTTCCACTAATTTAAGAGTTAGAAGCATACCATCCAGAGTTCTACCGATGGTACTGGTGGTCACGAAGGGCATATCGGTCAGATCAGCTCGCAGTTTAGCATTGAGTTGACGCAAAGTTAGAAGGCTGTTTTCATCTATATATCGTTGGAGGGCATTCCTCATGTCGTCGTCCATCTTCTGGTTCATGTTTCCTCCTTTCGGTAGTTTGTTACGACGACCATCTCGGAGATATATGCCAACGATTGATCTGGCCGTTGAGTGCTTGATGCCCAACGTGTCGGCTACCTGCAGGTAGTCAGCATCGTCAGCCTCAAAGGCATCGATGAGGCGATTTCGGTCCACGTCGGAGATTCGTCGGTATCTTCCTCGCGCAGCCATTATTATTGTATATATTTGAGGAGTATGTTGTGATCTCGGCAATTGCTCAGCGAAAAAAGAAAGATTTTCTTCAGCGTTGTTTCTTATATAGGACTTTTTGCAATAGTTGGCATGTTTCAAAAGATTACAACACTTGGTATAGTTCAATCATCATGAATATTCACACATGCTCTGATTCAATCAAATATTCCTGGTATGTTATTTTGATAACCCATAAATGAATTCCAATGCTTGACCGGCCATACGTTAAATAACACTGAGCATGAAATGGTCTGCAAACAACGAAATCGATTGATGATAAATTAAAAGGAAAACAAAATTCCGAATGTGCCATTGATTTGAAATGGAATTCACTAACACCAGTTCAGAAGCGGGAAATCATACGCTGCTTTTGTACGATTCAATGCACCTTCGTGGAAATAGAATTATCATTTGTTAAATTGAACCAGGGATTTAAATGTTTATTCTAATTCGCACGAAAACGAATGCTTCTTTAAAAAATTATTGTACACATTTGCCGAAATTGGACGGGAAAACCTATACCATACACGAAGTTAAGAGTGAGGCAACAGACTAACATTAAGACTGACGCTAGTCAAGTAAGAGAAATAAGTGAAGAGGAGATGACAAAACAGGCACTGAAAAATGCGTAAGATGTTATGGGACATCGTCTGCTTGGACAGGACTGGTCCTTCGTGTGTCGTCACACATCTCAGCAGCGTTCAAGGAGCTCTTCAGCTGCTATATCGGGGGCTGTACCGTTTTATAATTGATAATAATCATTAATTCAAATGTTTCCAAGCGTTGAATTTGGATAACCTTGTATAATTTATGCCATCTATGCAATAATAAGTATTAAGCCAATATTTATTTTGATGGAATTTTCTTGCAATGTGATCTTTAATGTGACATATCTGTTCTTTAATTATGTTACCGATTTCTATTATTCCAGAATGTATTCCAAAATGTATGATTTGTATTTTAATTGATTTGTGTGGAAATAAACTAAACTGAAACTGATTACATAGTTACATGAAGAGCGAGCTGTAAAAGTCAACTCTCTGTTGAAAGGTTTTTCAGTGAACGTTGTGTAGAAAAAGACTCCCAACAGTTAAAACTACCTGGGATAATGTCTATATCATACCATACAGCATTGACATAGCAATGATTTATAAATCATAGAAATCAATTTTCAGGACTTTGGAGTAAATTGAAGTAGGGATCGTAAAGTGATTATGATCCTAGGTAAACACCGTATGGATTCATTGGATCGTCATTGTGAGAATCGACGACTGACGATTATTATGATTTGAAGATTTGGTATTAACATTTGTGCTCTTTAGATATTTCATTTCATTCCATTTTGTTACTCCTTCATTTTTACATGCTATTCTATTCGATACTGTTTTATTTGTATTTATTCATCCCACATTGCAAGTATTGCAAGTTGGATCCATGGGGACCCTAATAGGCTTTCGGTGATTTAGGTAGCATGCCTCAGTGTAGCTGAGTGTCCCAATGTAGTTTGTTTCATTGAGACTTGAAGCTTTGTTTAAGAATAAATTTGCTATCAATATTTTGGGGAATGCTTTTTTTTAAATTGCCATTTTAAATAAAAACAACAGATTCTTAACATCAAAAGTTTATTAAATGAAGATTTATCTCTCCATGTACCTTTATGTATGACATGTTTAAGTTGAAAAATTCTTTTTTTTATCCACGATTGGAAATACAGTTATTGTTTATCAATTAAAATATCAATATTATTCCAAAGTATCTCCTGCTATTTTCTACATCAAATTTATTTACATAACGAATTTCTGACCATGTGCAAAGCAAATCCGTATAAAACGTTGAAAGGTTCTTTTATGTGTTTGGTATGACATTTATACTGTAAACATAACGGCTTGCCACCAACTTTTTCATTCCAAAATGAAAATAATGTCTTCCACATTGCGTCATCTGCATTAACTCTTGCTATGCCAAGGGGTTTAGCTCTCTTCAAAAGTTTACCAAAATGTGATCAATGCTTGCTTTTCAAATGTGTGAACTACCATCTACTATTTTACAAAATATTGTGTACAAAACTAGTAGGAAATTTATTACCATTTCTTATGATACCAAATATTATTCCTTTACCCAACTATAAGCATAAGAATTATTGAAAATTACATTTGAGTTTCTATGTTGTCAATTTTATTTTGCTTCCTCATTTGTATACTATTGTTTAATGTTGAAATGAGGTAATATCTTTTTATAAATCTGCAATTTTCTCTGAAAATTTCTATTTAGCATATAATTATAATCATATAAAAAATTATTTAGAACGCTTGAATTATGCTCAAAATCTTGATATTGACCACCATGTACCTTTCCTGTGGTCGAGCAATTGGTGAATGAAAATGACAAGTCTATCAGTCACATATGCGTGACATCGACACTGAAAGAGTTAAAAACTTATATATCCAAGATAATACAAGTGAATTAGCTTTCAAAATCAAATCAACAACACCAAGCCCTCCTTCTCTTTCCGACTTGATAAAAAAAATTTTCACATTTAAAATTCCAAATAAATGAAATTAAATTTCTATGTAAAGCCTTGCATATAATTAATTATGAGCAGGCATTGAGATAGCTGTGCCTACATAAACGATTTGAGGAATTAATAAACATTTTATATATTTTTTTTCATAACATGACAGTCGTCTCATTTTCCATGTGTTAAGAATATTATTAACCTTTTAAACCTTCCCCTCCCAGTTCAAAATTTCTTAAATACTTATCATTTTTACAAACAAAAAGACCTAAATATTTAATTGGTTCTTCTGTAAATTTAATATCATACTTTTCTGTATGTAATTATTTAATTTTCAGTACTTTCGTTTTATTCCAATTAACCTTTGGACCTGCAAAAGATCGAAAATCGTGTAACCCTTTCAGAACATTTCCACTGAATTAACAAATAATGTCGTGTCAACGGCTAATCGTGTTATTTTTTAATTTGCTAACTTTTTCAACTTTTTTACTTTTAGATGATCTTTGAAGGTTTGCATGGTGGAGCTTATAACGTGGAGAAGGTTTACGGTTCACCTTTTACTTTTGTTGATTATCTGTTCTCTTTCTGCCCCCTGTTATTATATTTGTTATCAGTTATACTTTTATAACTTCTTATATCTTGTATATATTGTGTGTTCATTATACATTTTTTTCTCATTTTTCCCCTGGATTAAAACGTATTGAAACTAAGTTCAGGGGCTTGCCTCTTGTACAAGCTTTGCTTCTTTCTGGCAAGTCCCTCCGTTTTACACTTATTATAAGCTAAAGTGTTGTTATGTTGCTGATCCTTTTTTCAAGAATTATGATATTTTCATGTATTCTATATGACACATGTTCGAACAACTTTGCTGTATTATATTTATTATGTCATGTTTCTTTATATTTTGTTTATGTGAAACGGGAAAAGAATAAATAAATAAATAATTTTTTTTTATCCCTCTCATTTTTCTGTTGTTTTTTTTTCGAATTCTATTTGCTAGTACTTCTGCCACTATAGATACATAATAAAGCTTTGACGAACGCCCTTTCGGATATCAAATGTTTCTGATTGCCATCCATGCCATGACACTCTACATTTTTGTACAAAGCTTTAATCCATACTATAAAAAAATTCTTGAAGTACATACATTTCAATAACATCTTGTGTAGGTCCTTTGTTTTCACTCGCCCTTCTACACTTTACAAAACTCTTTGATTATCAGAAATTATACTTGGCATATATGTTGTGTCCTTATTGACAAAACACGTGCTGAACTTTTATAATCTATATTAGGAGAGAAATCGGTCGCCAATTATCAAGATACCTCGTTGCCCTTTATATACATTAGAGTAAGAACTGATTTACCTTGCGTGAACAAGAGATGTCTCCCGTACCTTTCGTTCAAACTATTTTTCATCATTTATTTGTTCCCAAAAACATTTATAAAATTCAACGCTCAGTCCATCACTCACAGGTGACTTATTTAAATTCATATTAGACAATGCTTTCCGGCATTCCGTCTCTATGAACAGACCTTCCCAGCTCCTCTTCTGTCAAACACTTTTTATTTGCATTTCTGAAATAATCATCGAAATTTGCTCCAAAATCTTTCTTACTGTACATCATCTTATGAAAATGTTCACAATCATTTTACCATCTTCCTCTATATAATGTAACTCTTATTTTCAATATTAACTTCATGGCAATTCTTCTACTGTTCAAAATGTATTTATGTTAAATAATGTCTTTATTTCTTGAGTAATAGGTTTTATTCTTTGTATATTAAATTTGTACATATTTTCTTTATTAAAGTAAATCTCCATCATGTCTAGTTGTTTTGCTTTTATGTTGCTCCCTCACAAGTTGAAAACAGAGTAAAATTTACCTGTATCATTGAGTCTGACAATCATCTCACTCCCCTAGATTATAATATAAGGGCTAATAGCAAAGTGTCTATGAAAACAAATCGGCAGCAGCCAGTCTAACGATTTAAATGTGACCACATAATGAGAACTGATATTTATTTCATGTGTCTCTCTAAGGTTGTTCCAACGGGGTCGTCCCTATAGTTAGAAGGTCCGATAGCTAGCGGTTCCGATAGACCGACACCCAATAGATAGAAGGTTCGATAGTCCGAATGTTCATGAGGGTCAAATAGACAGAAGGTTCTATAGACCGAATCGGCAAAAGGGTCCGATAATCCGAAGGTTCAGTAGGGGTCCGATAGTTAGAAGGTCCGATAGACCGACAATAAATACATAAAAGGGTAAAATATAGTGGATGAAATAATAAGTGGGTAAAAAATAAGTGGTTAAAATAAGTGGGGCGTTCCATCCAAAGAAAAAGCAAAAATGGAAGAGGTTGAAAAGGAAAGAAGAAGAGAAAAGAAAGGAAAAGAGAAAAAGAAAAGAAGAAATCAGAAAGGAAACAGAAGAAAACAAAAATTCAAAAGCTTCGCTCACTAGCATTAATTTACCAATGCCCATTATATTTTTATTATCGATATTAGTTATTAATATAATCACCATATGTATGTATATAAACCAATGCCAATTATATTAATAATTCATATTCTTATGGAAGTTATTTGGTTTGCGTCTTGAATCTCTAGCTAATGTTATACTATTTTCTACTCAAAGAATATTAGCAAGATAACTGAAAGGAATCGAGTAGCATGCAAGTTGACCTATTAGGGGCTAAAGAGATGAATTTTCAGAAATAACGGCCTGTGACCAATAGTCTCTTCCCAATATGAGAACGGAAGATGCCGATAATATGTTACACAGATTATGAGAACGGAATATCAATACGCTATAGAACCTATTCTCAGGATACAAAATTCTTCTTTTTTGTCGCTCTCTCCCGTTCGGTCGCTTTGCTCGCTAATACAAGTCAAGAAACTAGACCTAGATTGTTTCTTGCAGCAAGCACCTCTTACGTCCGGCAGCAACAAGAAGCCCGAATATCATAATATTCGGGCAGTGAAGTATCCGAATATTCTCGAATTCCCCCACCCCCCCCCCCCCAAAAAAGATGGTATAATTTACCCGACAGAATCCACAGACTAAAATTTGACATAAGGTAGTAGTATAGGTGTAGCCGGTGAACACTCATAAAGTATAAAAGCTGACATCATAGCTGGTAGGAAAATATCACCTGACAACCCTCAAAAAAATGGAAACGCCCCCCCCCCCCCCTCCCAAGAAGGTGGTAGGGCCTAACTGAAACAATTTCATTTTATCGGTCAGAATCTTTTGTTGTCAGAATCTTATCTTTTGTAACTTTTAATGAAAATTCAACTATAAAGTGTGCAACCCATAAGATTTCTTTGTTTAAAAAATAACACTTGTGTTAGAAGGGGACGCCCTTTCCTCAGCTTGCTCCACTAGAAAACAGTGCTTCGGCATGGTGGGCCTCAGGGCTTTAGTGTGCACCATATAAGTAGATTTCCATGTTTCAAAAGGTCACCGTTCCCCATTGCCAATACATTGGTGTAGTGGCAAAATTAACCGGGGGGGGGGGGGTTGAGCTGCATGGGTGGACCACCCCCGCCCCACGGTGATGATGATGATGCTCTGATAAAAATACTTTTAACATGTTGAAAATGTATAAAACAAAAATTTAAAATAAGTTTTTTTTTTTGGGGGGGGGAGGGTGGGCCTACAGACCTAGTGCATCGGTTTATTACAATACACATAGAAGCAGATAAGGCATTACCCTTTTCCTTTTATGAGATAAAAGGTCCATCGGACCTTCTAACTATCGGACCCCTACTGAACCTTCGGACTATCGGACCCTTTTGCCGATTCGGTCTATAGAACCTTCTGTCTATCAGACCTTCTGACTATCGGATCCCGTTGGACATTCGATCTATAGAACATTCGAACTATCGGACCCTCCGCCGATTCGGTCTATAGAACTGTCTGTCTATTGGACCCTCTCGTACATTCGGTCTATCGAACCTTCTATCTATTGGACGTCGGTCTATCGGACCCGCTAACTATCGGACCTTCTAGCTATAGGGCTGTAACCGTTCCAACTGCTCATATTAGCATACAGTATCTGCTATTACACTGTAAAAAATAGCTGCAAAACTACAGATTTTCTGGCCCTTGAAATACAAGTTATTGCCGCTATTTCAATTTTACAGTCTTTTCCCTGTATAAACAACAGCAAGTTATTGGTTTACCGGAAATTAGCGCATATTTTACAATCACCCGACATAAAACACTGTTAAAAACAATTTCCTCATATTTTAATAAGTTACCCTGAAAAATTACAAATTACCCAATATCGGGCAAAACGACTGATCCAAATTAAACTGGGTATTCAGTTATGTAAACTATTTATTTTTTTATTTTTTTATTTATTTATTCATATTTCACCAGGGTAGCCCATTCAACAAAATTTGATCTTTCACGGGGCCCTGAGATACATTACAAATATATACAGTTTAAAAATAGAAATACACCCAATGGGTAAAATATAATACATCGAGAAAAGGTTTGAGGAAATCAATAAAATAAAAAGAGATAATATAACAAGAAAAATTAATATTGCTAAACAAACTTATCAATAAATAACATTATAAAATTGGTTAAAATTGAAGTAATTATAAAACAATGAGATTGTGAGGATATTGCTATGGAAGAAATCAAGATAAATGTCACAAGTAATAATGGAAATTACAATATGAAGGCCGGTGGTTAATATATATGTATTAAGACTTATATTGTCTCAACGGCAAGGTCAAAATAGTGTTTCTTTAGTGTTGCTTTAAAATTATCTAAATTACCGATCTGCTTAATATTCAAAGGCAACTTGTTCCATAGACTTGCACCATCGTAACATATTGCACTCTTATAATATTCCGTACGACATTTACCAAGAATTAGGTCTTGATTGGCACTTTGCCTTGTGTTAAAATCATGCATAAATGACACTTTTTTTAAAACATCCTTATAAAAATCTGAGGATAAATTATTGAGACTTTTAAATATGACCACTATGACCACTATAGGTAAAGAAATGGGTAAGTAAACGAAGAAGCTTGATGGGAGGAATTTTAATTTGTAAACAAATTTTAGGCATTTTACTCCCAGTGTTAAAGATCGTATGCTCGATCTGTAATGAAAAACACATTAGTCAGAAAAAATTGGAACCAGCGGGATTCGAACCTGTCATCTACCGCTTGCCGGGCAGCGACTTAACCACCAGGCTATTCTGGTTCACGGCCAAGTCACGATGAACTAGAATCAAATACCCAAGATCCTCTTCTTTCTGACTCAATAATATTCAACGGTCCGCCGTAGACAATGGTTAGTAAACGAAGAAGCTTGATGGGAGGAATTTTAATTTGTAAACAAATTTTTAGGCATTTTTTTCTGACTTTTGTTTTTCATTACAGATCGAGCATACGATCTTTAACACTGGGAGTAAAATGCCTAAAAATGAATATTCATGCTTTTTAGTAGCGTAGCTTTGGGGGTTGCCCGATTTATTAACTGTCACCAAAGGCATAAAAAAAACAATAAGGTGTATATAAGAGATTGCACTAGATTGCACTAACTGAATAGGATAGGTCTGCGATAGGATAGACTAAGATTTAGTCTTTTTCCTGTAAAACAGCAAGTTTGTTGATTTACCGGAAATCAGCATATATTTAACATTCGCCCGACAATAAAACACAGGTTAAAAAAAACTTTTTCTTATGTATATTTTAACAAGTTACCCTGTTAAATTACAAATTGTTTACATGGTTCCGTTTTAATTTTGCTGCTAGAAATTAAAGTTTCTACTATTTAACAAAGAACGGGAATCTGTTATTTTGCATGTACTGTGGAAAAACGGGCATTCCCGGCATCCTGACCGCCAGGAAATTTGCTCATGAGAAAGCGGCAATTTTTTTTTTACTGTGTAGCAATGAGGTAAAATTCTATAAAAATTGGGTTCTTCAATGAATCATGTTGTTCAGCAAATGCACATTCTAATAGGGGACATAATTGTATACTAGACTCACCTGCCATCTTTACTGCTTGATGGTGAATGATTCTCTTAGTATCTGCCCTGTATAATCACAAGGAAAACCAAATGTTTATTTTACACTTTGTGAATACTTATTTTCAGAGATATGAAAGAATGATTATCTTATATTTGATTTTGATAATACATCAACGTTAAAAAAAAAACGTGCTATATCAAACATGGCTGACTGCTCCCTGGAGTGGGCGAGGGTAACCGAAAAAAAAAATCACGTATTGAACGCGACTTGCATGCAAAAAATGAACCTCCTGTATTGCCCGATACTATTCTGCTTTATTACAACAGATCAGATGAGAGATACAGTGCTTATTTTCACAAATTCACCATTGAATAAGAAAATATATGACCACTTACCGTAGTTATCTGTTATAGTACCAGTATGCCTAATTCTTGTGATCTTTCTATCGAATTATACGCATTAGATTTTAGATGTAGGTATGGATCCACCAATGCTTTGGTACGTTCGAAACTGACGCTAGTCAACTGAACGAAGTGGTACGGCTAAGCCGCCAAAATGAGTAAACTTCTATCGGGCGCATGATAGAATTCAGTTGGATCTGCTAGAGGGATGTGTTAATATACTATTAATACATGGTTGGGAGTGCGTTGGTGCGATCTGGCAACAGAAAGGTTTTTATTGTGGTGTACTATATGCACGTATGGCAAGCCTTATTACTATTTTAAGTGAATTCGTGATATCGCAAATTGAATTCGTGATATCACAAATTCAATTTCTTGATATAAAAAATTGGGTTTATGTGATATAACAAATTCGAATTCGTGATATCACAAATTCGAATTGGATATATCACAAAATCACTTTAAATAGTAATAAGGCTACAAACCCCATAGAAACGTCAAGAGTCGCACAGACATGGAGGCTGCCATTTGCTTTCCTGGATGACATCACAGAAGCGCAGCCAACAAAAGTCATGCGCGTTTCAGTGCGCGCATGTAATTCCTGCGCTAAAATGGCAATTACACTAGGCGATTTCATTGCGTTTTAAGTTTGCACGCACCAGAGGTACGCGTACGCCGTGCTTTAGAGCCTTTTTGCCGTTTGTTATCACTTTTTTTTGCACGGTCACATGGTGTTATTTGACCAATCAGGATGGCTACATTCTTGAACCTGTTTTATAATGAACTTTGTTGAAGTTGTGTATCATGATTGGTATTCATATGACAGTCGTGACTCGATGAAGTGTACACGAATATAATACCACAGGCCTATTCCTTGAATCGTTTATCTCGAAAGTATTTGGCTTAATACTTATGAAGGCCTGGAGTAAACTGGCTTTTGTGTAGCGAGTGTGGGCGTATGTTGGTGTATGTGTGTTTGTGTGTGTGTGGGGGGGGGGGTGTTGATGAGCGTGTTGGCACAAGGTCAGTGGTGCATCTAGTTTTTGTGGCACCCTGGCCACACAATACATTTGCAATTGCAAAATAATAAATACGTATCAGCTCAGCAAAATACAAATTATATTATTTCCTGTCTTTATCGAAATATGAAATTATGTGGAAATTATTTTAGATGCTCTCCACTGGGGATAGGTACCTAAATTTTGAAACAATAGCGCAAAGCGACCGAGCAGTAGATTTTCACTACTCAAAAACAACTTTCACCCCTTTCAACGCTGGATCAGTTGACATAAAATTTGTATAAAGCCACAATTGTCCTTTTTTTTTCTCCTCTTTCTCTTTATCTCTTTTGCGGTATTATTGTTGGCGCCCTTCAAGTGCCGCCCGGGGCACGTGCTCTCTCTGCCCTCTCCTCCTTAGATATGCCACCGTAGTAGTCCTCGAGAGTGTTTCATGCTTTGGTAGCAAGCATTTGAACGTCCTTCAATCGTAATTCAAAACAATAAATAACGTAATCTTTCTTCATCCGGGATGTTTATACTTCACCTCACCGGCCACCGCCACATATTAAATGTTCAGATAACTATCGCCACGTGTCAGTAAATTCATAGAAAATCAATGGTCGTAGAAAACTGACTTGCTACTCACTGTCATAACTTTTTTTATAGGATACTGTTTTATCCCACTTTCGTACGTTTGAAGCACTTATGAAAGATTGAAGACTAAATTCAGACGGTGACAGTGACTGAACTGTATACGTCATTATCACCAGATCTTCTTGTAGAGGAGGTCATCCAATCAGATAAAAGAAAGTGAACTGTCAATGTGGGCATTTGCTTGCTAAGACACGCAGTGCGCAACAAGATGTTTTCGTACAAATCATGAATAACGATGACCAAGAATATGATTTGATAATTAAAACAAAAATGAAAATTAGAAAAAGAAGACGAAAAGAAACATCGTCCACAGCTGTGAAAAGCATAGCGATCCCTTTGTGTTCAAGCATGATGCAGCGTCCTTCATTGCTTTGATCTGACATGAAATCAAACTAGGGGAATTTCCGCTGCATATTCCCCAACACACAAGCAGATGATTATTTTTTATTAGATGCACCGTAATGAAAAGGGGCATGAGAAACTGACTTTCCTCATTGTCTGACTTTGGTACCTATTGATGTATCGGTTATATGATATTGCGATTTATTTACTGATGATTTTTTCAGGGGTTCCTCTTGTATTGTATTTCCGTGATATTTTATCAACTACAAATGATGTCAAGTTGGACACCGGAATAGCGGAATCCGAATAAGCATGGTCATAATCATAATCATAAGTCATAATCTAACATTTATAGAAAATAATTACAATTGGCTTTATGTTTTTAAAATTTTAAAAAAATGTAAAAAGACTAATGATATAGTTTCCCCTGGTTTAATAGATCGTTGCACAGATCACGAATTTGAAGGAGCAAAAACGAAATTGAATTTACATGTACCATGTAATAGATTGAACAAATTGTGAAATTGAATGGGAAAACCTATAAATAAATTGTCAAATGTGGCTGAAATTAATGGACCTTTGAATAACTGATAGCAATCTTGTTCCATCTGATCTTATTCTAAGGTGTGTGAAGTTGTTTTGATATTCGTTATTCGATATTCATTTGATATTCATTTGATATTCAAAAATGCCTAAATAGGATTTTTTTCCAACGTATGCCTGGCGCCCACGGTCCCCGATCTAATGCCATGATGACCTTGACCTTGACCCCTCAAGGTCATGGTAAAAAATGGCGCCAAAAAAGAATACTAGCTTTTTGAAGAACTGAAAGTGGCCCAAAATCGAAAATGTTTCGACCCCTGCCTGGCGCCCACTGTCCCCGTTCTAATACAATGATGACCTTGACCCCTCAAGGTCATGGTAAAAAATGGCGCCAAAAATGAATACTAGCTTTTTGAAGAACTGAAAGTGGCCCAAAATCGAAAATGTTTCGACCCCTGCCTGGCGCCAAAGGTCCCCGATCTAATACCATGATGACCTTGACCCCTCAAGGTCATGGTCAAAAATGGCGCCAAAAATTAAAACTAGCTTTTTATAGAAAATAATTACAATTGGCTTTATGTTTTTAAAATTTTAAAAAAATGTAAAAAGACTAATGATATAGTTTCCCCTGGTTTAATAGAGTTTCCAGTTCTTCAAAAAACTAGTATTCATTTTTGACGCCATTTTTACCATGACCTTGAGGGGTAAAGGTCAAGGTCACCATGGCATAAGATCGGGGACAGTGGGCGCCATGCAGCGGTCGAAATTTTTTTGATTTTGTGCCACTTTCAATTCGTCAAAAAGCTAGTTTTAATTTTTGGCGCCATTTTTTACCATGACCTTGAGGGGTCAAGGTCATCATGGTATTAGATCGGGGACAGTGGGCGCCAGGCAGGGGTCGAAACATTTTCGATTTTGGGCCACTTTCAGTTCTTCAAAAAGCTAGTATTCATTTTTGGCGCCATTTTTTACCATGACCTTGAGGGGTCAAGGTCATCATTGTATTAGAACGGGGACAGTGGGCGCCAGGCAGGGGTCGAAACATTTTCGATTTTGGGCCACTTTCAGTTCTTCAAAAAGCTAGTATTCTTTTTTGGCGCCATTTTTTACCATGACCTTGAGGGGTCAAGGTCAAGGTCATCATGGCATTAGATCGGGGACCGTGGGCGCCAGGCATACGTCGGAAAAAAATCCTATTTAGGCATTTTTGAATATCAAATGAATATCAAATGAATATCGAATAACGAATATCAAAACAACTTCACACACCTTAGAATAAGATCAGATGGAACAAGATTGCTATCAGTTATTCAAAGGTCCATTAATTTCAGCCACATTTGACAATTTATTTATAGGTTTTCCCGTTCAATTTCACAATTTGTTCAATCTATTACATGGTACATGTAAATTCAATTTCGTTTTTGCTCCTTCAAATTCGTGATCTGTGCAACGAATTTTTCAAATGGGTCATCAAGATTCCTATTAAGAGCAAACGATTTAAGGAAAGAGCAATCAATTTCACTTTGATTCGTCCAAATTCATTATTCGTGCAACAAATTCTTCAAATGGTTCATTCTCATCTGAAGAAAGAGCAAACGATTTAACCAGTGAGCATCCAAATTCATTTACACACGTGCAAATTAACTTTTTGTGCAACAGATTCTTAAAATTCTTCATTCAAATTTGACTTACAAGCAAAAGTTTGAAATCGAAGCATCCAATTTCACCTGCAACCGGCTTCTGTTACTCTTCGGTCATTCAATTTCATCAAAAGGCTGGCAAGTTTTAAATAAGTGCATTCGATTTAATGTGTATTGTAAGTTTTTGGAAAACCTTCTAAATTGTGAGCTAGGAAGCCCTTTGGTCATTTTATATGTTGAGCTTATGAGTACCACATTTACCTACTATCCGCTTTACATTGAAAAAATTACAGATTATCACCCAGTTCGCTACAGGAAAACTTCAAACGAGGATAGGAGAAGGCTAATTGAGGCATACATACATACAAACCCTTCTATGAACCATAATAAGCAGGCATTTAAATATATAACATGTTTGAAATAAAGTATGAAAAATCCAATATATATACAATGAAATCCCGATAAAGCAGACTGATGAGAGACAGAAGAAAGAAAAATAAAAGAAAAATTAATAAGCAAAAATAGAGAAATGTGCATATTAACGAAAGAAATCATAAAGTTGACAGAGAATCTGGCTATGGTACTCATCTTGCATCATCTGTCTTTAAAAAAAGAGATTACTCTAAAAACTAAAAAAAAGAAGGAAAGAAGATGTATACATGAAAGAATTAAGAAATTTGACAGAGAATATGTCCATGATACGATACTCGTCTTTCATTCTCTGCATATCAATCTGTATATCCACCTATCTTTCAATCTATATTTCAATTTACCCTATATATATATATATATATATATATATATATATATATATATATATCTTTACCTGTCTATCGTTAATTTGAATGCTTTTAATGTTAAATCATGATTACGTATACCCTGGACTAATGACGTCCCAAATGAAAAATAAATAAAAGATGTAATATGCGAAAAAGAAGAAAAACATACTATCCCACATTTTAACAGATCGAAAAATATACAGTACATAAACATGTAAAAAGTTTAACATGATGATGGACACATACATTTATGTCATGTAGCATAATTGTTATGAAAAGAAAGACATTCACAACGTTAAAAATCAATACTGAAGAAAACGTAGAAATCAATCATTCTGTCATTACATCAAATGTGAAAGGTGTGAATAGAATTTGATATATACTGTATAATGTCATGAGTCAAAATAAATCCCATTTATAAATATATGAAGAGAGATTAAAATGTATGGTATATAAAGCTTAATAAAAAGCAATTTTATTTCTTAAATAGAGGCAAAAAGACATAAATATATATAAAGACAAAGAGGCACACGCATGTACATCATTAAAAACCACGAAATCCGTGAAAACTGATCGACGAATCTATGATTTTAAAATGAATTCCTTAAAATGAAAGTGAATGCTCAAACAGGCCCCTCTGGGGTACTTTCTTAATTTGAATGCGTGAACATTGCAATCTAATGCACGAAATTTGAAATCGTATAGTACTAAAACGAATTCGTAAGAACGATCGCTAATTTGAATGCACTGAAAATAAATCGAATGCGGATAAATAAAAATGGAATGATATTAATTGAAATAATCTTGTCCATATATGAATTTCAGTATTCATAAACTAATCCGCTTGTCTCGAAAAGAATTTCAATGACTCCATTCAAAATTTGAAAGACCGATATCGATCGTTAGACAGTGACAGTGAATGAATGTAAATTAATTTGACTGACAAAAAATATGCAATCGAGCGGGAAAACCTATATTTAAATATTATTACTGTCTAGCTTAACCTCATAAATTTCAGTATGCGTATGGCTTAAAAGCAGCTGAATGAAAACACAAGCATCAGAATAACCATTACAATTAATATCCGGTATTCAAAAGTCAGAACCATTATGACTTTATATCAATAAGGTATTTAAATACGATTATGGGTAATTACGAATAGAATTATCAAAGCCAGATTTGCAATTCGGATCATAAAGGATAGGAAAGGCAAGTGGCAACTTTATGAAAAAGATGTCAAAGGATAATTTTTGAAAGCGTTTCTATATAACTGTCGATACCCATTACCTTCAGTTTCTATGATGTGGGTGTTTAATGGTCATGTCGACATGTAAAGAGCTTGATTCAACATGGTGTCTCATCCATTTTTTACCAATATATTTTTTTTCTTTAACTAAAGAAAGTCCATCACAGTGCAAATAAACACAATTCCGGAAAATCCCTTAGAAGAAAATGTGTTTTCTCGGTGTACTCAAAGAATGAGAGAATGGGTACTAAAATGGTGGGGCACACTCTTTGTTCCTAATGTTAAATGACATTATATGAATAAATGAAATTGGCTTGATTTGAGAAAATAAGATCGGAAATGCCATTCTGTTTTATGTCAATAAATTGAGTGTTGACATGGTTAATCGATAGACTTAGCAATTATAATTGCGTGCAAGTACTGGGAAGGCCCGTTTGTTGATGATAGTAGACACTAAAAATGTGCTGGATCATAGACCTAAATACTGTTTGCCTTTCGTCAGTTATATCTGGACTTTGGCATTGTAATTACTATGATAGATTAATAGATATAAATAAACCTCGATATGGGTGGCAAGGCCTAGATATTTCTCAACAAGGAGCATAATTATGGACCTCTGTGTAGTGCTTTCATTTGAAATTATCAAATGAAAAAAAACATGATTGCGTTATCTTCTTTTTTTTTCAGTAACTTACTCCCACTTATGGCAGGTAGGCCTACTTAACCCCTTCCCTGTCGTTGGCGGCTAATTCTGCCGAATGATGTTAGCATAGAAGAGTGTTCTTGAATAAGAATGGCTACATTTTCATCCCAAAAAAGAAACAAATACGTTTATTTTCAAGTTCATTCCCAAGGAAGATATATCACACTCATTTAACATTGAAACAAGGAACAATGACTCCCAATTTAACTCTTGAAAGTTTATTTATGAAATTTTTTTTTTTAACTTGGTAGCACAGACGGGGTTAAAGCGCCTTGTTAACTAAATTCGTCGAATGCATCACATTGTGTTTTATCACCGAGCAAACACTGACGCTGGCACGCAATCATGATATTAAATATGGAATACAGCACCATTGAGGTTCAATAGGTTTTGCGTCTCCTAAAGGTCGAATCAGTTTTTAATTTGTGTATTCTGCTCCATTTTAAATGAAATCATTATTTAATACATTTGCAATTCTCTTCCTTCAGCGCTTAGAAACAGTAATAATAAACGCTTTATAAATGATATATATTATTATTATTATTATTATTATTATTATTATTATATAACCGACCTTTACTATTCGTTGCGTCTGTATTTCGCTTAGTCTATTATCATACTTTTTTAATGTTGCAAATAATACATTTTAACATTAATTTCTCAGGCAGTCGCCATATCGCTGACTAATCAACCAATGAATTACACTTTGTAGTAATTTCAATCTTTTTACCATTTTCTCTCAAAAGAAAAAATGAAGAAAAGGGAATTTCCTTTGAAACAAATGGCACCCAATTGTGCACAAAGCAATGCATAGTGCAATATTAATAGGGGATCTTGTTTTGCGTAAAGGCGCTGTCACACTCTACCGTATAGAGGCAGCGTATGAGGAACGTATCGAATATTTCGAAAAATTGTTTATACGCACAACTTTTCAGCGTATGAGGTCGATTTTCGGTTAATGACCGTTAGAGTAACGTGAGCCTAGCATACCGTCAGCGTATGAGTAGCGTATGAGTAGCGTACGCATAGCGTATGTCAGCGTATGTGAGCGTATGTGATGTGATGTGTATTTGAGTTGGACGTATACCGACGTATCAATAACGTCAGCCTAACGTATGAGGAGCGTACACAGCGGGGGGTATAAAAGGTGGCACCCAGATTGCACGTCTCATTCTACGCCTTCTTCTTCTGTGTCTAGCATACTCAACTGCCAACTGTAACAAATCTTGGTAATGTTGCAGCACAGCAACCTCCATCTCTGAACTGCTGGTACAAACTGATACAGATTTGGAAATGTGAGACTTTATATACCCCCATGCGCTGCAAATACGCATGGGATAAGTTGGCTGTACGCTCAGAACACGTTAGGCATAAGTTGAGTACGTTAGACTGTCGTTAGAACTACCATCATAACGTTAGCCATTCGTTAGACACACGTCAGACACACGTTCATTATACGCTCCTCTAACGCTAGGTTTCCTGACCCACTCAATTTCAACGTTTGAGAAGCGTACTCGACGTATGAGTAACGTACCTTCAGCGTACCTCTAGCGTGTTCAGCGTATGCGGAACGTATGAGGAGCGTAAAATTCATACGTCGGCATACGCTGAAATTTTTAGGTGCATGTTCAAAAAATTGTTTGGCCGTCAGCGTGCATCAGCGTACACCGACGTACCCCGGCGTACTACAAACGTATTCCAGCGTACCCCTAGCGTGTTTCAGCGTATGTCAGCGTATGCCCAAAAAGTCCATACGTTCCTCATACGCTGCCTCTATGCGGTAGAGTGTGACAGCGCCTTTAGTCCATTGTAAGAACTTGATCCAGGGCATGATCCAGGAGTGACGAAGCGCTTCTCGTCAAGTTAGGGATATAAAGCCCACAAAAGTAAATACCACATATGTAAAAACATTGCACCCGCAAATGTCACAATAACCACAAATATCATAACATGTCAACCACAAGTTAAAAAATAACCACAAATGTGAAGAAAAAAAAATCGCTCACAAATGTAAAAATCTGTTTAACTACGAATGTTAAAAAATCCATTTTTACCACACATGTCCACCGCGAATGTAAAAACTCATTGCTTGCCTAATGCACCTATGTTAGATAATTTATTATGGTAAACTGCCACTTTGTCTAATGCCCATTGGTCTAATAGCCAAATGGTCTAACATCATCCGGTCTAACGACCATTCGTCCATCACCGATTCGTCTAGTCAACATTCGTCTAATAACCATTTGGTCTAATAATCACGTCGTCAAATCACAACCTCGTCGGTAGCCAAATTGTCTAAAACCCATTTGTCTAAATACCACTTGGTCTAATAATCAGTTCGTCTAGTAGGGCGCCCCTGATGTCGAGCTAAGCAGCAGGATTTTACGAAGCTCCACGCAAAAAAAGTTGAAATTTCGGCAATACATAAATCTTATTTCATGAAGTGTGTGACATTTTGACTATGATAAGTAAAACCAACCTAAAAAGACAACGTCAAGCCGCTTCTGAAGAAAAAAACTGCAGAAGAAATGGAAAAACTGGATGTAACCAACACGACTGCCACGCCCAAACCACCGATAGGCCGGGCGAGTACGGTACGTACAAGTACCAACAGTACCAGTAGTGACTCGATGTTATGTAACATTTTGGAAAAGGTTTTTTTTATTGATAATTATGTATTCTAAGTATTTTGTAGTCCTTAATCGTGTTTCACATCTGTGTTGCTGACGTAAAGGCGGTCAGTCGTCGGTGCCCGTGTATTTCTATGCTGTCCCACCTAAGGCAAGTTCGGAGATTTCCGGAATCGCTCGGACAATTTGTAAATAGCCTGCCAGCGCAGGGGCGAGAGCTGAGCTTGCCAGCAATACGCTATGTTTCAGTTACTCGGTGCTATGGTCTATGCCAAGGCTAGAGGCACGAAAATAATAGCGGTTTTCGAACGAAATTGAGGTCGAAAGAAGAGACAGTCAGACGAGATTACGTATCCACAGCGCGTAAAATTTGTGGATTGAACACAAAGAAATAAATTTGGACGTGGGCTGCTTGTTTCCTCCAAGGAAAGTTTGAATAAAAAGGTTCGTGTTGTATCTGCTTGAGCTGCACACCATTTGCAAATCGTATAGTGTACCTACACGGGCTACGGTCGCCAGCGCCGGGTGCGCCCCGGAGGTGAACCCTGGCGATGGCCTTACACCCACTAATATTCCCTTCCACTCTCTCTTTTATTCTCACTTACGTTCCGTTTCTCTATCTCATCTTTCACTCTCTCTCTCTCTCTCTCTCTCTCTCATGACCTTGATAATTTATCTCCCTTGTTCTCTCTCTGTCTCCTTCTCTCCCTCCTCTTTCTCTTCTCTGGCTGATTTCGAAAGAGGGGAATCAATCTTTAAAAACTGGACACTAAGTGAATGGCCATCGTGCAAAGAGTTGACAGAAATTATTTTTAGAATAAGAAAAAAAAAAGGGGGCCTGATAATAGAATTATAGATTAATCTTAGTTTTGTATTGATAAACTTGAGGAGGAAAACTTTACTTGACAGCCCTGATTCTAGCTCGTTCCGTTTCTCTATCTTATCTTTCACTCTCTCTTTCTCTCATGACCTTGATAATTTTTCTCCCTTGTTCTCTCTCTCTCTATTTCCCTCCTGTTTCTCTTCTCTCCTATCTCACTCCATATGCCTTCCTCCACGTATATACATTGTACAGTGGAACCTCCTTATAAAGAACAATGGTATAACAAACTCATTATAAGACAGTATTTTTGCCAGTCCCCACTTTTTTGTATTCTATTGTATTTTAGCCCTGGTACAACAAGGTTTTGATATAAAGAGGGAATTTCCACTGTACAAAAATAAAATGAAATAAAAGGTATGTAGATTACAATACTTCAAAACTTGTGACACGTACACACAATGAAGAGTACTTTTTCATGCTGTCTTCCTTTACTTCCTTACATGTTACATGCAGTGCCATTGCAAATGGCAAATCACAAGGAAAAAGAAAAGTAGAAAAGGTGTTCCTGTATGTAATACTTTTAAGTTTCTTTAAAATAATACATGTATAACTTGTAATAAAACTACCCAAGTGAGAGTAAAAATCAACTGAACATTGAAACTATATTGTCAACACTAAAATATATACGAAAATCAGCTCAGTAGTATAAAACTATACTTTCAACAGTATATAGGCATACCATAATGGAATAGCAAATGACATATAAAAAAATTAACAGAAATGTCCCTGTATGCATAATACATACGTTTCTTAAAAATTATATAACTGCTGATAAATCTATACAACTAGTATGAGAAGAAATCAACTTCATATTGCAAAACTATTATTTCAACACTAAATGTGCATGTTTCAGGGCAAGTTTGTGGATCTAGGGAGGGCGCCCTTGGCTGCTAACACCGCAACATGTGTCTGTGAAAAGACCGCAAATTTTCCCAAATTCTCAGCTGGTGAAAAGTAAAGGTGATATTTTAATGAATTGAACCGTCTTCATTATTTGTATAGACAAATTTGGATATAATGGCGTCTCATAAAAGAGCTCTGAGCACTCCAGATAAAGCATCAAGCCGGCCCAAGAAATTGGAACTGGATTCTACCGAGAACCTGCTACAACAGCCCGCCGGACGTACCGGGGCGGGGGGTTCCCCTCCCGCCTGGTTTGTGAGCTATCTTGAACAATTCAATCGAATGGAGGAACGCATCGATTCACTGATAATCAACCGATTGGAGGAGCTCACCGTAAAGACGAAGGAAAATGAGGAGAAACTAGAGGCATGCATTATTCAGGTGGATTCAGTTGTAGCTGAAATGAAGAAACTGAAGAAAGAAAATGCTGATCTTCTTCTCAAACTAGATGACTTAGAAAACAGGGGCAGAAGAAACAATCTGATTTTACATGGTGTCACTGAGCAAGCTAAGGAGAATTGCCTGGAGGTAGTTCGAGAGTTCATTTCTGGTTTTGTTGGAGTGCAGTATTCCAGCTACAGCATCGAGAGGTGCCACCGCACCCCAACCTTCAAAGGGTCTCAAGATGGATCTGAAAGGGATAAACCGAGGATCATTCACATTGCTTTTTCCTCTTATGTCGCCAAGGAGGAGGTACGTAAGGCCTGCATCACCAAATTGAAGAAGGAGAGTTTGTTCAGAGGAGGGAAAGTATCCGTGTCTGAAGATTTTTCCAGACGCATCCAACGGTTGAGACAAGAAAGAATGGAAGAGTTAAAGCGTTTGAAGAAGGAAGGCAAGAAGCC
Source organism: Heliocidaris erythrogramma (assembly GCA_025617745.1). Classification (NCBI taxonomy): domain Eukaryota; kingdom Metazoa; phylum Echinodermata; class Echinoidea; order Camarodonta; family Echinometridae; genus Heliocidaris; species Heliocidaris erythrogramma. Next base: position 37,470,110 of record CM046854.1, on the reverse strand, counting down.
CTTTTTCATCTACCCTGCAAGGCTAGCTTTCAGGAATAACAATGGAAAGTTGATCTTCGTTGAATAAGCCATAGCCCATTTTTCATGTTCTTAAACTTGATGGTACATGTGATATGGCCTGTTTTTCCTGTTGACTATTTTTAAACAACTGGTCATGATTCACTGGTTGCTATTTTTGTCAATCACTGTTCTGATCTTTGATCTTTTAGTACTATGTGTAGTCTGTTGGTAGTTTTAGCCCAATAATGGTGCATGTACCATGGGTCATTATGTCATGCTATTTTTGATAATATCTTTGGATTTTTAGTCCAATATTGGTACCATAGAATTCATCTTTTGACTACAACAGAAATATGCAGGGTCTCAAAATCAGTAAGACTTGGGGAATTTTATTAAACAGAATACACTTGCAGGTTGATAAGAACTTTACCACGAATTAGTGGGCTTAAAAGTGTACAGTGTAATGTGTAATGTCTTCACTCCAGCAAATTCATGTACTTTGTTACATAATGAGTATTGTGTTGGTAATATGGATTGGTTTTTCCATCTATATTTTTGACATGCCTAATAATGGGTCCTTTTTATTTGGACTTTTGATTGGCCATCATTCAAAATTGGTTGTAGAAAGTCTTGGGTTAGGAATTTTAACTTTTTACTTTTTGTTTCGTTTTTGTTTAGTACGTGGTATATGACGTCACATGGGCGATTGGACTTTGGAGCATTTGAAGGCCGGTTCATAAATTATGTGTAGGCCTAATTTTTGTTCATTGTGTGATGATCATAGTGACACGTTGAGATTCACCAGCTCGAATTTTTGGGTATTTTTTAAGCCATTGCCATTTTTTATCTGTTTACGTGTATAACAAGGTTGTTTTTTTTATTTGAAACCTTGTTCTTTACCTTGCACGTTTTTCGCCTTCTTTTTATATACTTGTAATTATCTCTTTTTTTCCTGTTTGTTATTCCTTTTTATTTTTTTTTCATATATACTTATGTGGCAGAACGTTCTCTTTTTTAGTGTTATGGGACTCAATGCAACCTTCATGATAGATGAAGTTCAATGTAATCATCAAATAATATGGCATGTAGCATTTGAATGTAATATTCCCCCACCATGGCTTTAAAACTAAATACTTTTAATTGTCGTGGGCTCCAAGATTTTTATAAACGCAAGAAAATTTTGCATTATTTGAAAAGTTTAGGTACTGATATTGTGTTTTTGCAAGAAACACATTCCGATAAAAAAGATGAAATTTTGTGGAAAAGTCAGTGGGGTGAACTTGCTTTTTTTTCAAGTTTTAATTCTGCCAGTAGAGGAGTTGCCATTTTGATTAGAAAAACTGTCGCTGTTCAGGTACTCACTATTTTTAGTGACCCTGATGGAAGATTTATTATATTAAAGGCAGTCTTAAATGATTTACAAGTGACTTTAGTTAACCTGTATGCACCTAATAAGGATGATCCTGACTTCTTCTTAAAAGTTTTTGCTGAAATAGACAAGTCCTTTTCTATTTGTAGGTGGGGATTTCAACTTAGTAATCAACCAGTTGGATTATCAGGGTTCAAGATCACAACATTCAAACAAAAATTCAAGGGAAATGCTATCTCTTTTAATTGAAGAATTCGGACTTGTTGATGCGTGGAGACACTTTCATCCTAACTTAAGACAATATACTCGACATCAGAAAAATCCAAGGGCTTTATCCAGGCTTGATTTTATTCTAGTCTCAGGTAATTTTATAGATAATTGTGTAAGGTCTAAAATTTTACCTGGAATACATTCAGATCATTCTATTGTTCAAATTTTATTTAATGACAATCAACCTAAAAGGGGGAGAGGTTTTTGGAAAATGAATTGTCACTACCTCAACCATAATCCAGATTTTGTTCAATTAATTAAAGATACAATTACTGATTTTAAAGAAAACCATAAAAATTCAGATTGTAACCCCAACATTATATGGGACTCTCTTAAGTGTGTTATTTCAGGGGTTACTATGGAATATTCCTCCAGGAAGAAAAGAGAAAGAAATAGAGTAAAGGATAAGCTATTAGTTGAGATTGATAAGATAAGACTAGAATTGTCAAATACCATCCCTCCCAATGATGATAATCCCCTCTTGACAAAATTAGAAGAATTAGAAGACAAATTGAACAAAATCTATGATTTTGAGACAAAGGGATTAATCACAAGATCCAGGGTTAGATGGGTAGAGGAAGGAGAGAAAAGCACCAAATATTTTTGTAATTTAGAAAACAGGAACTGGCATAAGAAAAATATTTCTAGACTAAGAAACTCTCTAGGTGACCTGATTACTGACCCAGCTGGAATCTTAAGAGAAATTCAAAGTTTTTATGCTAATTTATATTCCTTTCAAGATGATGCCCAAGGGATAATTGACAGAAAGGACATTGATGAATCTCTTTTCGATAAAATCAATATTCCACAATTATCAGAAGATCAAAAACAACTTTTAGATTCCCCTCTTACAAATCAAGAAATGTATAATGTTATCAAATCAATGAACAGGAATAAAACACCTGGGTTTGATGGTATACCTGTTGAATTTTATATGTTATTTTGGCCTGACATTGGTGATATGCTGATGAATTCCTTAAATTTTTCTTTACGAAATGGGATTTTGTCCCCCTCACAAAGAAATGGTATAATCACTCTCATCCCAAAGAAGGATAGAGACACTCTCCTCATAAAAAATTATCGGCCTATTACACTGTTGACATCAGATTATAAAATTGTTGCTAAGTGTTTTGCAAACCGGCTTAAAAGTTGCTTGCATGATCTTATTCATAGTGATCAATCCGGTTTTATGAAAGGTAGGAACATTGGGCATAACATTCGTTTAATATTGGATGTAATTGAATATACTGAAATGAATGATATTCCAGGATCTATTTTACTACTTGACATTGAGAAGGCCTTTGATAGTGTCTCCCACGATTTTTTATTTCTAACTCTGGAAAAGTTTAATTTTAGCAAAAAATTTATAGATTGCATTAAAACTCTATATGCTGGGCGCCATTCTTATGTTTTGAACAATGGTTTTCTTACAGAACGAATTTCTATGGAAAGAGGAATTTTCCAGGGATGTCCAATCTCTCCTTATTTATTTTTACTTGTAATAGAAATAATGGCCCTTTCCATAAGACAAAACAATTCAATTAAAGGTATTCCAGTCAAAAATAGAGATGTCAAATTATCCCTGTTTGCTGATGATTCTGTATGCTTTTTAGATGGTTTAAATAATTCATTTTCCCATCTCTTTGAAACCTTATTTAAATTTGGTAAATTCTCTGGTTGCAACATAAATGTCAGCAAAACTGAAGCCATCTGGATCGGCTCAAAGAAAGGAAATGAATGTTACCCGTATATTAATCAAGGTGTTTCTTGGAAAAGATCTCAATTTAAATGTCTAGGGGTCATTTTTTTCACTGGATGTTGCACGAATTTACGACTTAAACTACAAAGAGAAATTTAGAAAATTAGAACAAACTTTAAACTGTTGGAGATCCAGAAACCTTTCACTAATTGGCAGAGTTTGTATTATTAAGACGCTTGTATTGCCCCAACTATTATACCTATTTCCAGTCCTGTCTATTAAATTACCAACGTCCTTCTTCAAAACTTTGAACAAATTGTTCTTTAAAATTTATTTGGAATGGAGGTAATGACAGAGTCAAGAGAAAAATAATGTGTAACGACTATATTCATGCAGGTCTCAAAATGGTTGACCCGTTTTCCTTTGCTACTGCTCAAAAAATGATGTGGGTTAAATTATTATTGGATGATAATTTTGTTGCCCAGTGGAAAGATATTGAGCTTTCCTTTCTGGAAAATTTTAATCAAGAAGTCCAACTTTTGTGGAAATCTCATGCTCCTGAGAAGGTCTTAAATTCTATTGGTAATATACAGCTTGCTGAATCACTACGAAGTTGGTACTTATTTAGAGAAGAAGCTACAACTGAGTTTTATGGTAATAAATTTTCAGAACTTGGTGCATGTCAAGTTCTATGGTATAACAAATTAATTCGTTCAAAATCTAAATCACATTTCTTTTATCCTTCTTGGTTCAATAAAAATGTACTTTGTTTATCTGATTTATTCAATCCACCTCTCCCTGGTCATAAACTTTTCGAGGAACTCATATTGGACTATGGTATCCCTTGTACAGACAGGAGGAAATTCACTTTCTTGATTAAGAATATACCTGAAGAGTGGATGAGGAACTTTGATCCCGATATAACAGGAGTTTATGAAACAATTGTCCATAAACTAGTGAACATGAAAAAAGTCCCCAGAGATACGTACAATTTATTACTAGGTTTCCATACCCCGAACAAAAGATATGAATTTTGGAGTGAACAATTAACTGTACCAGTAACCATTGATTGGGAAAAGATCCACAATACCAATTTCCTTTGCACTATTGATACTAAATTGAGGTCTTTTTATTTCAAGATTTTTCACAAAGCCAATGCATTGAATGATTTCTTATTTAAGATTAAACGAAAGGATTCTCCTAATTGCTCCCTGTGTGATAAAAAGGAAGAAACAATGATCCATTTATTTTGTGAATGTGAAAAGGTTACCCCAATTTGGCAGGACCTCCTAGCCACTATTTCCCAGAATAGTTATGTTAGGACAGTTACAAATTTTGAAAAACTCTTTGGAATCTGTAATGATAAGTTCGTTTCTTACTTATTTTTGTTAATGAAATATCATATTCATACTTGCAAGTTCAGTAATACTATTCCCAATACTTTATCATTCAAAGCCTTTGTTAAAAGACAGAAGGATATTGAATATTATTTAGCAAAGAAGAAAAACAAGTTAAATGCCCACTTCAAGAAATGGCGTTTTGAAATTTAATTTTCCCTATAAGTATAGGGATTCTCTTTTCTTGCCATTTGTATTTTATACCCAATGTCATTTTACTTTACCATGTATCGGTTACATAATTATGTTGACGCCTGTATGTTGTAATGCTACATGTATCCTATCATATGTGCCAGTTCATGTACATCAAGAACGATCTCCGAGATTTTTTCCTGTAACTTCTTTTTATTTTGGCAATCGCATGACCTCCTGACCCCCTGCATTTCGTTTCTCGTAGCAACCATGCATGGTAGATATTTACCTCCAAGCCTCGTGCTTGCGGCAAGATACGAATTGACTTATCGGGCCGAGTCCGAGTTGTGATCTTGTGTGTGTGTGTGCATACATGTCTGTGTGTGTGGTGGAAGAGGGAGAAGGAGAGAGAGAGAGAGAGAGAGAGAGGGAGGGGGGGGGGGGGGGTAGGGATGTGAGTGGGCACAGGTTGGGTGTTGAAGCCTTGTTTGCCTGCTACTCGGCTCGGCTCTATGAGTCGCTATCATTGCATGTGGTTTTCTGTTTGGTTTTGTTTTGTTTTTTCTCAGATTGTCAGTGAGGCCGCTATCATTAAAGGGAGCGACAAGTCGCAATCTATGGGCGGTTTTACAGTTGGCTGCTCCTTTCTCTGGATCAAAGTTCAAAGCGACTTCAATTTATCGCGCGCAGCTAATAAAAGTTCGCACATTGACCCAAATTTGAGTAAACAAGATCGCTCGTTCTTTATTGCAGTATTTGAATCTCATTGGTCGGTTACGTATGTAGGGATTCGAGTTAACGATCACGCGAGGAATTCGGCAATAACATTCCTTCGGTAGCGCACGATTGGACCTGATTGTATCCGAATTTCCCCGAGTCAGGCCAACTGGTCAGGCCCATGGCTTACGACTTGCCACTCCCTTTAATATTATAATTCTGCCTTAAGTAGGGAGGTGAGGCAAATACTGGTTGGTGTCTCTATCATACATCCTTTGTCAGTCTCGGAGCTTGTTCCTAATCAATATTGAAGGTTTTACATAATTATTGATCTGCCTCTTTTTCTTTTTCTTTTTATATATATTTTTTTTATATTCTTATCATGTCAATATTTTGTTAATATTGTGATTCTTGATGATTTATAATAAAAGCATAAATATATAAAAAAAAAGTTTGTGGATCTAGAATACATGTATATCAAATTGTAATAAATAAAATACAAAAATCAGCTGAGAAGTGTAAAACTATACTTTCAACAGTATACATGTAGGCATACTTCAGGAAAGGTTTGTGGATCTATGCATATTGCATAAGCAAATTCTAAAACAAACAGTGTATACAGATCACAATAAAAGTAAATCTTGGAAGGAAAACAACTTCACTATTTAGTGTGATCACATTATCAAAGGCTACCCAACATTCAACTGAAAATGGCAACGTTCACTGGCAGATTTATTTTGGACATACATGTATGTATAGTTTTCATATTGCATTATATTATGGACATTCACACAGGAATATGCTGGCAAGGGTATTTTCATTGAATATTGCAACATTGACATATTGCAGTTTATAATACCATAAATACCTAAATAAAATGATTACAGTCAGGAACACAGATAGGTACAAAAGATATGTTATTAAATGTACGTCACACACAATCACTTATACGCTGGCAAGTGGTATTGTTTGGTTGTAATTACATGCATTGATACAATATATTACAATCGTTTTGATCAACCACTTCTTATGATCACCAAATGGCAAACTCTTATTGAAGTTTATGTAATTCATGTGCATCTCACTTCACACAATGTACATCATGTAGCAAACCCAATGGACTGCTAGTTCAGCTAAAAACAGCATGACAAATCAGACTAAATATTCACCATAAATAGAAAAACATCACAGAAGACATGCATATTCATGGTCATGGAATGCGTTGAAATACACAGGGGAAAATAGATTAAATGAAGTTTATACAATGTCATAACGGAAACCCTTCATCAGATAAGATTTTTGGTTTGTTTCAAATGACATGAATATATTTCCTCTCTGATAAATGTTAACGTAAATATTATGTTAAATGATTACACACAGAAAATGATTTCTTTTGTACATACATACAATCACCAAGAATTTTTTAAAGAAGGATAACAGTTCTATGTCCAGCAGATCTAAATTTCAACAATAAAAGGAGACATAAAAAAAATCAAGACCAGTATTGATGTTAGATGGATTTCAATCTTGTACTCCATTGACGAAGCCCTTGTAAGCCCTCGTGGGGAATAGATAGGCATACCTTATCCGCAGTGTAGCACATGATGGAACAACTCTCCTGTTTCCTGCTCCCAAGTACCCATGGTGAATATTAGACCTAGTGAATATATATACGTGAATTGTTTGTAGGCATAATGCCGGTACGATTCATTCAACCTCGGAATGTCCCTTGGAAATACATTGGGTGATTTCACGCTCGGTGTTGGTGTTTGGTGTTAGTGTCTATTTTGCCCCGAAATCGTGATCTAACACCGACTATGAAATGAAAAAAAATCAGTCGGTGTTAGGTGTTGACCTCTGATTTTTTTGACGTAGTTCCGGTTGCCGGTGTTTGTTTTTTGTTAATAATCGTCTACTGAACCGAGCTCGGCCGTCGGTGTTTAATTTCATGTACAAATTCCCATTCACTAACACTATACCCCTAGGGATTAAGAAATACCGATTTCACGGTCGGTGTTGGTGTTGGTGTTTCTAGCTATGGGAAATTCTGCTGATTAGTCATGAGAATAAAGACAGTAGGCGCTATTCGAAGTGTAATTTCATAAGCGTTAAGAGGTATTATGTTCATATAGGCCTGATATTAGATCTAGGCCAGCATTTGGTCTAACGTTCGATCTAGAGCACACGGAAAGGAACTACTTTTGCTTTTTAATGGGTTTGAAGGAGTTTGAAGAAAATTTCCGACCTAATTTTCTTTTATGATAGATTTAATAAAAATGACGTTAGATATTCCGTAGTTAAAGACCCAGAGAATCCACATCATTTATCAGGATGAGATCTAAATCAACATTTACAATACAAAAGCCATGAATCTTCACGGCTAATCTGTGCCAAGGCCTGAAATTTGGCTGTTTGCCCTGTACGCGCTACGCCGTCCGATCCGGCGTCTAGCTGCATTAGCTACCGCAGCATTTTCTGCTGCAAGTGAGAAATTCGAGAGAAATCATATCTAAACTTACTGTTCCTGTCAAGACCATCCATTTCTGTGAAGTTTCTTACCACACTCTAGATCAAATAATTATTTATTTTAGAATTGCCGGACTACTCGTGTAATTTAAGGATATTCTAGACTAATAATTAAATAGTTTTAAACAATTTTCTTTCCCTTCGTTAAAAACGGTGCTGACGCCATTACCAGTGTTAAGCTATCGATGCGCTTTGTTGGGATATCGGTATCGGCTCCTTAATCTGAATAGCGGTGTTTGAGCTCGATTTTAGGAGAATTTTCGCTCTAAACACCAACACCAAACACCAACACCGAGCGTGAAATCACCCATTGTTGCTTGCTGCCATGCATGCAACCAAGACATTGCCATTTAGAAATGCATCAGTGAAGTATTGAGCAGTCATGACGCAGGTGCAGACATGGCAACACACACATTCTCTGCCTCCTTTGGCATGGGCACATATCTTCCACCACATCTACACCATGATGCAGGCCGGCTGCTCGGTCCAGGCCTTTCTTCAGCAGGTTGGGTAGGCTCTACAGCTGCTACGGCATCCAAGTAAACATCTGTGAATCTGCAGATGAACAGGATGGTGACGCGTTCTAGATCAGCTCTCTCTCGATCCATGACAAATTTCTACATTGAGTAAGAAAAAAGAAAAACAACAGTGAATAAAGTAAGGAAAAAATAAATGTAAATAATGTAAAGTGCACATTCCACCCCGTTCAAAATTCAAGTATGGAAATGCTGTTTTGGTGAAAAAATCATAAAATTATTAAATTTGTAGGGGAAAATATTAATAGGTTCCATTGTATTGATATATTTGGTACCACTAGGTGTATTTGAATCTTTGGAGTCACAATTAGATATACATACATACATGTGTGTATACATTCAAACATTACTGTGACTCTGACTTGCAAAAGCCTGTACTACTACTAGACTTCCCCCTTCAACTTCAAATCAATTTCTGTAGTTATTTTTACAGGGGGGGGGGGGTACTTCGTCACAGCTCACACAGGTTAAGCCAGTTCGCCAATCACCAATTGACATGTCTGGTGTTGATTCTAATTACATCTTGGCATACCTTCATTTATTAATAGATTCCTTCTTCTCCTTCTCATTCTTCCTTCTTCAGTTTCAATTTGAATGAATGAAGTTTCTTACAAACACACTATCTCAGACCTAGGCCCGGGCTGTGACATCTCATTTCTCACATTCACACTATAAATATAATTTAAATTCTATTTCTCTTGAGTCTTAATTTAGTTATTACACAATGACAAATCGCAAGAAAAAATTGAATTTGTTGCATAGACCTTGGTTTGGATAAATAGGCTGAGATAATGATCTACCGTACTCACATTTGAAGTTGATTCGTCGTCATCGCCATCGGGTTCCCGGTTGATGCACGGGCGACGTTTCCCGCAGGAACACCGCAGTGTGCAGGGATGGCCATGATGGCCGTCACTCTTGCCAAGGGCACATCCGTCTGCCCGTTTTGTATCAGCACTGCAGAAGCTAGCTTCCTGAACATTTACAGGCAGTCGGCTCCAAATCTCCCTCCACGTTTAGAATTGAGATATCTGTCGCTAACTCCGAAATACTGAAAGTGTCATCCATAATAAAGATGAAATTGCTTTGTTCTATAGTATAAATATAATGGTACGGCGTCAGACAGCAGATTGCAGGATACACATAGCGCAAAACATGTATTCGTTCGCTATTCAGTACAACTTACACATATCACAGCGATCTATGCGGATTTTTGCCGAGGAGAAAGACATTTCGCTGATCCTCAATATACTTTCGACTAGACCTAATTTCGTATGCGCAAGAACTATTTTGCAGCATCAGCAAACACAGATTTTTCCCCATTGAAACCGGCGACTGACCGCCTTTAAGGCATGGATTCTCAGGGTAACACCATTATTAAGTTTGGCAAGGCATACTAGAGGGGGATGTTTTTAACGAATGACTGATAAATTTCAGCGAGGCAACCACATGGCCATATACTGTAATGCACATGTACAGTCACAGGGGCGGATCCAGGATTTAGTAAAAGAGGGGCACAAAAATGAAAGTTTGTGAAAAGGTAGACCCGTATTTTTTTTGGTCTCGCCAGCTTCTCGAAATGTCGCTCAGTGGGGGGGGGGGGGGGGGGGGGGGCAAAAAAAAATCGCCAAACCTTCAAAAATCCCTTAGTAAGGAGTTATGTGGTCCAGTTTTCCTTCATAATCCCCTTACAAGCAAAAAAAAAAAAAAAAAGGTCTTCACTCTAAAAGGGGGGGGGGGGCACAATCAAGAAAATGGCGGATCGTCTATGGTAAAAATTCATACTTTTCTTCCAAAAGGGGGGGGGGGGGGCACGGGCCGGCTGTGCCCCCCCCCCCTGGATCCGCCAATGCAGTGATACATGTACTTTCTTTTGATAACATTTAGTGAAAGGGCTTAGAGTTTAGAGGTCCCCACTTCCAGTTAAAAAAATGTAATCAATGGTTCAAATCTTGGGGGCTTCATGGGGCAGGCCTACTCCTCTGAAACAGGCTCCCTGACAATACGGAATCCACAGAAGAAAAGGTTAAAATGTTAAATTTCAGTATGAATTTTCGTAATACATGTACTTACGAGATGAAATCAAAGGAACCGATTCAGTAGCTTCTGTAACTGATGGGCCGCTAGGTTCTGGGTTTTTGAAGAATTGTTAGTTATTAAAAACATTACTTCAAAATCATGTCGGAAAATTTCAAAAGCACCATGACTTGATTGCTTGGCCTATATTACAGATATTTCTTTGAGTTTGGTAATGACGGAAAATGAACATGAACAATCACAAATTACAAAAAACAAACAACAAAAACAAGTACATATCAAATATAGCACATCATTATAAAAAGGAGGGAAAGAACCAACCCCCCCCCCCCCCCAAAAAAAAAACCCCCGCAAGAATACAAAGAAAAATATAGATACATGTATGGAAGTACAAAGGATAATGAAAATATGGGGGAGCCAGCATAGGCCAATAACCTTTCAAAGGCTGGGCTCCCTATACCATAATAGTAAAAAAAGAAATAATTTTAAGAGAAAGAAGGTATTAAGAGATATATGTAATTGTCTTACAAGCTTTTTAAGTAGGTGAGAAAATCAAATAATAAAGTGATGTATTTTGAAATTTGTCATTATGGGAATATTAGATTGGCCGAATCGGCAATGTCACTGTGATGTAGTGGCGGCCATTTTGCTCCACCACACAAAATGACTCAAATATCTTCTTTTTTTTCAAAATGTATTACTCAGTAGGATTCTTTTCTTTTATGAGGACCTATAAAAATAAGCTAGCTACAGTATATTTTTAGTACTGCCCCGAGGAAAAGGTGCTAAGGAGAAAAGTGCAAATTGATGATATTTCAGTGTACGACAAACGGGAGTATGGCAAGCCATTTTACTATTTTAAAGTGATTTTGTGATATCACAAATTCCAATTTGTGATATCACAAAATGGAATTTGTGATATCACGAATTCGAATTGGTTTAGCACATAAACCCAATTTTTGGTATCAAGAAATCGAATTTGTGATATCACAAATTGAATTCGTGATATCAGAAATTCGAATTTGTGATATCACTAATAAGCCATTTCGGAGATGCAATCTGAGCATGAGCAGATAAAGGTCATCTGTACAAAATTCTAAAACCCACTGACACTAATATTCGATATGTGCTCATGAATGTCATGTAATCATTATTAAATTATGCACTAATGGTGCATTCCATGATATCCAGGTGGAAGTATTCTTTTTAAAGGGGGAAACAAAAGCTATTCATGAGGCACCTCTATCACTCCCAGAGTTATTTTTCTGAAGTGCACATAAAGGGACCCTCCATGTCTAAAATATCTGTGGATATTTGGGGTCATTTGTACCATGCGCTAACCCCGAACTGGCTTATTGAATTTGTGATATCACGAATTCCATTTTGTGATATCACTAATTCCATTTCGTGATATCACTAATTCCAATTTGTGATATCACAAAATGGCAAAGGAAATAGCACTCATGTTGTGCAAAAATCACTTTGATTTCGAGCGTTAGTTTTGTGCAGAAATTCAGCTTGGTATTCGAGCGTTAGTTTAGTGCAGAAATTCAGCTGTGTATTCGAGCGTTTAGTTTAGTGCAGAAATTCAGCTGTGTATTCGAGCGTTAGTTTAGTGCAGAAATTCAGCTGTGTATTCGAGCGTTAGTTTAGTGCAGAAATTCAGCTGTGTATTCGAGCGTTAGTTTAGTGCAGAAATTCAGCTGTGTATTCGAGCGTTAGTTTAGTGCAGAAATTCATTGCCTGGTATTCGAGCTTTATAGTTTAGTGCAGAATGTAGTTTAAGTTTGAATAAAAATAGCAACAGAGTTTTCGCATCCATATCCTTCACTGGAAACGATTTCAAAATAATTTTAGACGAATTGATACATGTAAATTGATTGGCAACATATCAAGAATTCAATTAATGATATGTTGTCAATTTAAATGAAACCCGCCAAGCTATTTCATATATTTCCGAGTTTTCATTGTTTAATGTATATGTATTTGTTTTTATTAAAATATCACGTAAAAAGAATTCATGGTCTCACTTGCATTCCTTAGATTTAATATTAAAGCAAGTAAATAGTCTCAAAATCAACTATTTTTTTTTTATTTTTTTTTTTATTTTTTGTATTTCGTGATATGTTGCCAATTTGTTGTTAGTCGGATTGGAGTATACCGTATCATGCAGTTGCCCACGAGCAGGCATAGCCACGTGCGCGCGCGCGGCCCGGCCCGGCGCGGGCCCGGTCGGTCGCGAGCCGTCGTCGCGTAGATTACGTTCATGACGTTGATGCTGGATATATGTTTATACTGAGTCGAGTGTGAATTTTATATGTGTGCTTTGCCAGGACTAGTACCTTGCCATAGCTAATGACATGCTACCTGACAGCGTGCTCTCCAGAATTAGTAGAACACTGAGAGAAGTAGAAAGACGATTATGAACGATAACCATGAAATGGCAAGGGAAGTCGTTTATGCACATAAGTCTATCTGGTAGGGTATTCTATAGTTAAGCCAATTTGAGAAAGCTTTATTAACATTATCAAGCTTGTCTCTCATCCACTATGCAGTAGTGTATGCCATTCGTAATAAGAGATTTTTATTATTAATATTGTATTATTTACAATAAGTTACCTTTTCTTTTTGTTTTAGAAGTACCAATGTAATATGCCACTTTTGTTTATTCATTCCTGTAATGACGAGTTGTCATTGATACGATTTCTCAATATACATGTCTGCGTCACATGTCATAGTCATCAACCCCAAGTCCATGCCAATCATCGTCCACTTCATAATCTTACCCATTTTTTCCGCCTTAGATGATGCATGGCCTTTTACAATCTCGTGGTCTCACTTTGCAAAGAATTCGAGTACGGAAATGTCTGTCTGAAGTAAATCCGTCTGCAGCAGCTGAACGATTGGGAAATTCTGTTTCACGGAGAGTGTATAAAGTTGGTTCACCAAACAGCC